>ML795594.1:18400-30871 GCA_009831015.1 Picea engelmannii | reverse complement strand
TTCATAGCATTAAAAATTAAAAACAAAAAGATTGAAGTGGATTTATATTTGTTTAGATTTATAAAACTTGAAATTAAAAGAAATAACACAATAATGAAAATGAAATAACATAATAATGAAAATTTTGGTTAAAAAAAGAAAACATAATGTATGATCCATCAAAACTTTGGAATGAAATACTTATAAAACACAACTTATGACTATATGCACAATTAATGACGAAAATAAATTTGATTTGATTATTAAATATGTTTTATAGTCAATAACATTATAGATGCTATTAAGAAATGTTATAAATTAGTGATAAATGATAAGACGAAGATTACGACATATTAGATAATATACATGAAGCAAGGTAATTCTCTGTTGATGCAAACATTAATTTATCAAAAGAAAAAAATGGAGTCACTTTTCATATTAGAGGAAAATAATGAAAGATAAAAAAATCTCAAAGAAATCTGCAATACACATGCTCAAATAAAAGGGGCGTTATAAAGGAATTAGGACTACAAAGAATGAGGCCCATGCTTTTACTATAGCTAGAGTTCAACTACACTGAAAATAACTAATGATTAAATAATAGCAAGTAGTACTATTGAAACAAACGTTGAGAAAATAATATAAAAATAAGTAAATATGCCAACTGAATAGGTTTCTAAGTAGATTCAACAAGGTATGGAAAGGGATAATGATACTTTTTAAGATACTAACTTATGGAACATGCGATAAGTAAAACCATTTCATGTTAATTGTAAACAATTATGATATGCATGGCTAAAATGTTATTTAGCTCTCTATGGTTTTTAATATCACATGATTTCAATTTAGTGGAATGAATAGCTTTATCTTGATTGAAAAACATGCACCATTGTTACTAGTGAGACTATTTTAATAAAACACAACTGGAAAATTCTTAAGATGCCCAATGGGCATCCTCAAGGGATGGAGTATATGTTATCTTTTGAGGTTACTCCAAAAGGGTTTCCTAGCTAGGAGAGCACTAGGTCTACTAGTCTCTTAGCAATGATTCATAAACATATGGATGGCTTAGTTTAGGTGGATTATTGAACTTAGTTAGAATGTGAGCATAGTGTCCTTACCTAGGAGGTTGTTATCCTAATAAACATGATGTCTAATCCACTGGGTGTACACAATGCGGGGAATTGGTTGTTGATTAGGAGTGGAACCTACCTGGGAGGAGGAGCATTGGACACTTGTAAGAGGGCACTTAGCCTTAATATCTTGGGACAATGTGACATACACCCAAGAGGTTGGACACTTGACTTGAGAGCTCTTGGTTGAGGAGCATACTTCATGAAGGTTGGTTGTGGACTTGAACACATATGTTGAGGAGAAGCATTGAAGCACAATAACAAAAAAATCGTGGCTCCATAAATATTAGTCTTAAATCTACATGTATTTGTCCCAAAATATTATAGGCATTTTAATTAAACCACTACATGATCTACAAAAAACAATCACATTAATTACCAAACATTATTTTATGTTTGCTAGTTTGTCTGTGAGGTGTGAGACTAGCCTGTGGCTGAGAAACCACGATTCAGGGGCATCTAATCTGTCAAAATAACCCAAGGATCACACCCGGACTGAGCCACACAAATCCTTAAAATGGTTGGATTTTTTTTCCCCGCAGGTTTCGAAATGGTGACATTAACATCATGGAGTGCCTTAACAACACACTTCGTCACCGACTGTCCTACACCTCAGAGACCCTTAATTACCAAACATAACAATGATGCTCATTAATAATTATAGGTAACCTTCCTCACAAATAAGACATGCTTCGCCTTCATGGATACATGAGGATTCCACACTAAATAATTGAAGCATTGGTTAATTGAGGGTGCATATAATAATGGTATGCCATCTTCCTCACAAATAAGACATGCTTTTCCTTCATGGATACATGAGGATCTCATTTTCAATAACTCAAAAAATTGTTGACTAGGAGCATGTGCCATTTTTCCTGATTCACCTTTTCAATCCACAACATAAGCCTTCTCCACAATGGCACAATTAAATATTTCCCATTGGGAGAAGCCTTACAATGATAATAGTTGTATTTATGTTATAGGATAACTAAACTAGAGGAAGACCAAAACCTTTCACCTTCCCTCCATTTCTTTCTTTATTTGAGGTCATCTCTTGAAATAATACTTTATTATACAATGCCTTTTATGGTGGGCCCCACTTCCATGTGGAAATGTTCAATTGGTCCACATCATGGACAACTACTGTTGAATTGTGCTATTGTGACCTTGATATGCAGACCATGTGGAAATATTCGAGTAATTATAGTTGCGAAGATGGTCTCATGGTCCATGCAAGAATTCTTAAATACACCTAACTATCCAATTAGGCTTGAAATATTATAAAATACAATATATTGGGTGTGAGGTCCATGAGAGACTTTGTCCATTCATCAAAACATAAGAGCTTATATGAACTCAATTCACTGTATTCGATATTTTATGAAATATAGTTGATTCTAGTATTGGGTCCATGATAAGATGTTGTGCAAGTTCTAGGACATGAAGGACCAAATCTCCACACATTGGTGGACCCAAAATATCATAGATCATGCTTGAATCTTGCTTCAGTTTTGTCCCCAACACTTTATTTTTTCAAAGGGAAAGTGATATTTTCTTCTTTAGGAACACAACACTTAGCATTGCCACATGACATACTCTGGAGTTGTCATTTGTTCTTTCAGTCCTCAATCAATAATGTCATGGTGTCATGTGCTAGCATCTAATTGGTTCATGTACTAAAAAAGTTAGTGATGTTGATGCCATCACAATGATGTGGTGCTTTGAATTCACCATCTGTTTGTTTGATCTTTCTTTCATTATCCATGTAAATACTCCTGTTTCTTCCCTGAACACATGACATTCTCTAATTGGTCCCAGACTTGCACTAGACGTGTTGACATGGCATTAAGACCCTAAATTTTTTTTATTTTTTGTCTCTATTGCATAACCATTTGATCAACCTAGCAATATCTCATATCTGTAATGTTATAGAATGCATTTAATCCTAGAGCTGGGTCTTCGGTATAGATGTGTGCAACAAAGTAGAACATAAGATCTCAAATATGCCTAGTTAACTGGACCCAAAATCATTATAGAATGCAAGTAAATATGACATTGGATACATAGGACTTAAGTAAATCAAGCAACATATAAGGTAAAATCCCCTTGGCCCAACAAACCCAAAACGTCTTCGAAATCCAATTTATTTTTGTCAAGTCTTGTGCCCAACACTTAAAAGATTTTTTGTAGAAAAAGGAGCACTAAGAGATGACATGATAACCCATGTGGCACCTAATGATTGGACCACATAACATAGTGACCATGCTAACTAGATGAGACCAATGTCCTTGATTGGTTCATATGTCCTACCAACTATGTATTGTTGACGTCTTCATGTTGATGTGGCACTTGGTATTCTTCTTTATGGTGTTGAGTTGGCACTGGATGTTTATCTAGTGTTGACATGAAGAAGGTATTGTTAACTTGGGTATTCAAGATGTCATTGGGTGTTTGGAGGATTTCTTGCATTACTTAAAACAAAAGTCTTTGAATTTGTGGAGAATCGACCAATCATACACATTATAGAACCCAATCTATTCTAGTAGCAGATATGTGAGGCAATTTGTGCAATCTAAGGGACATAAATGCTAGAATTCACTTACCTTCTTGAACTCACAATATTTATGAAATATAATTAGGATAAGGTATTAGGTTGGTAAATAAGTTGACAAAAATAAAAAGGATAAAGGAGTAAAATTCACTTGGACTAATGGACTTGGAAATCTTTCTCCAATTATCTTTTGAACATTTGAAAACTAGAGATAAAACTAACTAATGATTAAACCCTTGACCTCTTTATGTGCCAACATTTTTAATATATTTCTGCTAGTCAATAATCCAATAGTAAAACATTTTATTTGAATTTTAGATAAGAATACTTTGGCTCCTCAATATGATAGAAATATACAAAGGCTATAAGAAAATGTCCATGCATTTTACTAGAGGATCACCATAAAGTTTCTTGTTTTCTCCTTTCGATGAACATTAAACCTTAACAAAGTCAAGGTTGATTGGAATCCTTCACTCTTGTGCAACAATATAACAAAGGGGTTGTGAAAATGCAACTACTACAAGGATTAGGGCATGAAAACAAAACAATGTAAATACAAACTCTAATAGTGGTTCTATGTTGTGAGATGTTGAGAACTCCAAAATCTCCAATAATTGAACCTGTTATTCCCATTTTGTGGATAACTAAGAAGATGATGTCTCGAGGCCCTCAGGTTACAGATATGGAGTGTCGAGAGACTACATGACCAGAAGTACCCTTTGCATAGATGGAAAACTCACTCACCACCACAGATAGTCACAGGTTTGGAGATGGAATCCACCACACCAGCTGACTTCTGGAAGGCAATGGACCTTGCTCCATGAGGTACAAGTCAGTATTATGGTGAGCATGATTTCAATATTTATCCATTTGATTATGTTGTATCTTAGGTTGATCTAGATCTCATGATATGTGATTGGACATTCTTCCTTTTGCCCTGCTTCGCCTTGGTGGTTTCCATTGTGCCCTAGTAAGTGGTTTTCCTTGGGGATGGATTTTCTAGTAAGTTCCCTTAACAATCGATCATACCATTCTCGACCATACTTACCACTTTCCATCATTATTCCCCTCCATTTCCTTATCTCTTAGGATTTTAGGGTATATTGACCCAAGAAGGGGTTGTTCCTCATTCTATGGGAAGAAGGGGCTAAAGGCCCCGAGGGGTTGGTGTTGGGTAAAAGATAAAATCCTTATATGAACCTTCCAAATGATTCGCCCAAGGATCACCCAAGAAAGTAATGAAATGATCATATTTAAATAAAGGGGACCCACAATATAATAAATAAATTCTTCAACAGTTAGTTCAAGGATAGGAGGTCTCATCACGAGTCGACCTATCATGTCCATGGATATCTAGTGGTATGGCATTGTCATCATCTGGTCACCAAACCAGGGCAATGACTCTTAGTTGCATGGCTGAGAAAAAGGGGGTATCATCACGATCCAACCTTCTCATTTCCATTAGGTGTTTGTGGGTGACATTTCCATCACTTGGTCACCACGCTAGGGAAGTGACCTTCAATCTCTCATTTTCTATCATGAAAGAAAATACAAAGAAATAAATATAAAAGGCAATTGATGGGCTTGGAAAAAGTGCATTGCAGATGAAGCTACCACACCCTCTACAAAGGCACCCATGAATGAGACACTACGACCCATTGTATGTCATGACCCCTATTCCCATTGAGTCTTGACCCCATCCACTTCATTGAATCTACATGGCTTAGAGAGGGATCTCTTGGAAAATCTCCTGGACCTCGAGCAAGATCTACCCAATAGGACACCTCGTCAACCCTCCCATATTCAAGCTTGACAAGTCACATAGTTTATTTGAGCTTTTAATTGTTTGATATAGTGATCTTTGATGCACATGCTTGGATGGATTATTTATTGATTGGATTCACTTATCATGATGTTATGACTTGAGATCCTTGGAGGGTGTGTTCATTTGTCTTTGCAGGACCTAGTTGGTGGACAATTTTGGGAGAAAAGGCCTAGCTTGGGGTTCCATGGGGCTACAAGCCCACAGGTTGGATGTTAGGGGCCCGCATGTCGAATGAGAGAGATCAGACTTGGAAGGTATTGATGATGACTTGGACATCCTATCCTAACCCTTACTTGCCAAACGATTTTCCCAGGAGGGGAAAAACGTTCTACTTTTTAGCTTGACGTCATGCTTTTCAGGCTAGGGCATGGTGATGAGGTGCCACTCTTTTGACACATGGACGTTTGAGAAGGACAATGGTCTTCACCATGATGAGAGTGATTAGATTTTTGACATGTGGCCTTTGGAGGCCTATCCATGCTTCTCCAACACCAACGAATTCCTCAAAGTGGAAAAACGTCCCCTGAAGGGGTGACGTCCTCCTAAATTAGGGTTTATTTGTGCAAAAAGTGAAATTTTAAGTGAATTGTTTAATATTAATTTGTTAAGTGGGAAAGATTAGTGTTGTTGATCCCTAATCTTTTGATTTACTCCTTAATTCATGGACAAGCCATGTTAGCTACATTTTGTATAAATAGATATCATAATATCTCATTTTAATCATAACTCTCCCTCTTATGAGAGGCCTTGGTCTGAAATTTTCGGCTATCTTGGTTCTTTTATCTCTTTTTCACTTGTGTATGGCTATACTTATGAATGGTTGATGGAGGAAGTGATGTACTAGCCTTGTAAGGCTATTCTATTGCTATTGTGGTGGATTATCTTGGCATGTTTCCTTGAATTGGTATGGTTTTTACTTTCTTGCTATCATTTGTTTCAAGTCAAGGTTATTGTGCTAGGAACCAGGTGGGAAGTATAAGGGCATACACCCCCACCTTAGACTTCATCACTTTATGCTTCATATTATTGCTTTAACAAGGGTTTTCTAAGAGAAGTATAAGGGCATACACCCTCTTAGCTTAAACCCGATCTAGAGAAACTTGTCTTGGGAAGTAAAAGGGCTTACACCCCCAAGGAGGTATTTTCTCTAGCTCTTGTTTATTTGACTCCATTAACCCAATAGTAAAGGCAATAGTCATACTATTTTTTTGCATTGGAGAAATGAATCATTGCCTTGGGAAATGCATTTTTTGGTCTATTGAAAGGCTTCTTGCTTGAAGTTGATTTGTCTCATTGAGAGGAGTCTTCCCCCACTAGGGAATCCCCCCTCTCCCAATACTCTAATTGTTGTTAAAAACTTTAACCTATAGCCATTAGGGATGCATAACCCTAGCTACTACCACTCTCATAACTCCTAAACTAATCCTAGACTAACTCTCTAACTTTTCTCATTTACTATACTAACTCGGGCTCATATTTTGAGCTACTTCTTGGCACCTTTCCATGGTTGATTTTGATGTTGCATGCCACTAAATTCTATAGCCATAAGGTTGCAATTTTCTGCAGAAAAATACATGTTTACAACAACCATCTTTTCTTGCTTCTTAAGTGCCAATTGTTAGCCTATATTCATTTCTAAGTTTGAGGTTGATTTTGTTGATATTATGGTAGATGCGGGAGGTATTAAACCTCCATGTGTAACTTTGACAAGAATAAAATATTCTGGGAAGCAAGAAGAAACCCTAAAGCATTGGACATAACCCTAGAAGACAAGTCGACTAAAGAAAATAATTAATATTGAGATTTTATCCTCCAGAAAGATAAGTCGGCCTAGACATCTAAGGAAGAGCAGTATAAATATAGGATTCCAGAGCTCATTTGGACACACACAACTCGAAACTGTGGAAATTCAGTAAGTGCGCAAGTTTGGAGAGTAGTTGCAGTTGCAGCTACTGCAAATAGTATTTTCAGTTTTAGGCTTAGAATTTTTCTTGGTTATGGTTTTGATCCAGGTGGATATTGGTGGCCACCCACCTTCTCCAACTGGCTCAAAACAATTTTCTAGCAATTTTGGCAATTTACTATTTTTAGCAGTTTTTAACTTCGGGGGCCAGTTTGAGGGCCTAAACGAAGTTTTTTCATGATCAGGCCACTCAGAGCAGTCTACTCCTTGTCGTTTTTAATGCATGTCTCCAACGAGGTCAGGGTACAAAGAATTGGGGCTTGAGCTTGTTTATCTTGAGGACAAAAGCTCTCGCACACTCACGCGACCTCTCATGGCGGGTGAAAATAAAGACGACGGGACATGAGATCCTTTCAAAATGTTACTCGAGGAATCCCTCACGCAACATAGGGAAGAAATGATGGATAATTTTGCGCAAATCCTTTGGCAGCTACCAATAGGCGACACATCTTCCTCAAGCGGTAGCGCCGCCCCTTTCAAGGTACAAATCAACTTTGATATTCCTATATTGGAAGGACAGATAGACGCAGATGTTGTAGACAAATGGTTGAATTTACTAGAAGGGTATTTTTCTATTCATAACTTCTCAAATAGATAAAATATTACTTTTGTGCTCCTCAAAGTCGTTCCCCACATCAAAGATTGGTGGGATACTTTCTGTGAGCAAAAGGAAATAGAAGAACCCTCATTATTTACAGTCATGGTCACTTAGGAGTCATTCAAGGATGTTATTAAAGAACAATACTACCTTGTTGGAAGTTATGACGACCTATATACAAAATGGACCACACTGTGGCAGGAAAGAGACCAAGTCGTGCCAGAGTTTACAAATATCTTCCATACCTTGCGCACCAAGATGGGTATCAAATATTCTGAGTGACATCTGGTGCTCAAGTATTGTGGTGGTCTGCACAGATACATCAAGGCCAAAATGGATTTTCTGGACATCTCTTCCTTGGGCGCGGCTTACCGATATTTCGTCAAAATCGAGTAGAAGCTGAAACAAAAGACGCGGCAATTTGGGCCAAGAAACCCCTCACAAAAAAAGAAGAGAAAAGGTATCCCTAACCCGCAGAACAAAGGACAGAGCAAATATGGACAGCTTCAGGACCACTAGCCTACGCTGAAAGCAAAGAGGGACACCAGAAAGACGAAGAAAGGTATCAGAAAGTGGTGTGACTTTCATAAGAGCCCCTGGCACAACATTGTTGATTGCTACTCAAAGAAGTCATTGGTGACTGAGGTGAAAGCCTCTGATTTAGATGCGGGATCAGAATCTAAGTCTGAACCAAAAAGGGGAAAGCAAATCATCAATGCAAAACCCAGTGCCACCATTGCCAATACCAAGGTCCATCCTAGTGAACCGGACGAGCCAAAGGAAGGTGAACACCTTTTTCATTCACATATGTGGGTGAAGGGCACCCTTCTACACTTCATTGTTTATAGCGGTAGTTAGAAGAACCTCATCTCAGCAGATGTCGTCAAGTGGCTAGTCCTACCGAAAACACCGCACCCACAACCCTACACCATTGGATGGATCCGCCAAGGAAGCGACCTCCGCGTCAGCTAACAGTGTCGCTTGTCGTACGACATCAATCCCTTCAAAGACGAGGTAATATGTGATGTTTCTCCTATTGAAGTTTGTGATGTTCTTTTGGGACAACCTTATTTATGGAAACGTCATGTTGTATATGAATCTAGACCTCGTAGTGTTATTATTACTTTGAACATGAAATTGTATAGGATACCTGAGGCCATCCCACCTAGTGTTATTTCCTTGATCTCTACCAAGTAATGCAGGAAGTTCATCTCAAAAACCAGGAAGTTTGTCTTCTTCGTGATTTTCTCTCAAAATGAGCGGAATATTGCAGCCACATCGAGGACCTCCATGGTCGACCTCTCCACACAACATAAGAAAGTGGATAAGGTCATGGAGGAATACCAAGATATCTTATCCTCACCAACTGGGGTACCTCTTCATTGTCAAGTCAAGCATCCCATCTATTTGGCCCCCGGCACACCACTACCAAACGGGCTAGTATATCATCGCTCCTTGTTAGATAATGAGGAGATCAAGTGATAGATCCAAGAACTGCTCCACAAGGGCCACATATGCCCCATCTCATCGCCTTGTGGGAGCCCAATCGTGCTGGCACAGAAGAAAGACAGGACTTGGAGACTCTGCATTGATTACCAGGCCCTAAATAAAATTACAGTCAGGAACCGGTACCCGATTCCCATAATTAATGATCTCCTTGATCAACTCAAGGGGGACAAATAATTCAACAAGATTGATCTGAAGTCTGGCTACCACCAAGTCCCAATCGAGCAGATAGATGTATGGAGGACCTCCTTCAATTCGAAAGAGGGTCTCTTTGAATGGTTGGTCATGTCCTTTGGCTTGACAAATGCTCCAACGAATTTCATGAGGATGATGGACGATATCCTGCGACCTTTCACCAATAATTTTGTAGTGGTTTATCTAGATGACATAATCATCTACAAAAAGAAGTGGTTGGAACACTTGCAACACAATCAACAGGTTTTGCACACCCTGGGAAAACACAAGTTATATGCCAATTTGGAAAAATGCTCCTTCGGCATGGACCAGGTCCAATATCTCGGTTACATCATGGATCAGAATGGTTTACATGTGGATCTAGCCAAAATCCAGGTCATTTGTGATTGGCCAGCACCAACCACACTCACTAAGATTCGAAGCTTCCTAGGCATGGCCAACTTTTATCACAGGTTCATGTTGGGGTTCTCCCATATTGCATGGGCCCTCAGCCAAGTAACCAGAGGAGGTGGTGAGGAATTTTTTTTTTGGGGTCTGTCTTCGATGATTTGAAGCAGGGTTTGTGCTCAGCACTAGTACTCTCATTACCTCACCTACAACAACCCTTTGAGATCAAGACAGATGCTTCAGACTATGATGTGGGCTCAGTTATCACTCATCATGGCCACCACGTGGCCTATCACGGCGAGACACTATCAGATGTCGTCCATAAGTACCCTACTTATGAAAAAGAAATGTACGCCATTGTGAAAGACTACCAACAGTGGAGGAATAAAATTCTTGGGAAAGAGACAGTCATCCACACTGATCATAATCCCTTGTAGTTCATGCAGACCCAAGGAAAATTGCAGAATGACTGCTATCAAAAGTGGTCCACGTACTTACAATAGTTCCACCTCAACATCAAGTAAAAAACAAGAAGTATCAATCGAGTCATTGATTGCCTCAATCGACCTCCATTCACAACACTCACCACTGTGCCAGACTCTTGCGGCCATGAAACCTCTGGGTGGCCCCAACTCTACGAAATAGACCCTGATTTTGCCAACACTTAAAAAAATTTGGGCACGTACTCAGTCGTCAGTAATTTCCATCTTTAGGATGGATTGTTGTGCCATATGAGCCATCTCTGTGTTCCATCAAGCGAGCGCGCAAATATGATTTGGGAATCTGATTACAGTTAGGTAGCAGGATACTTCGACATCAAAAAGACAGTGGCAGTGCTACAACAACATTTCTACTGGCCAAAACTTTGACATGATGTCAACAAATATATTAGGTCCTGCACTTCCTACGCTATTGCTAAGCCCATCGGTAATAAACAAGGCATGTACACCCATTTTCCTACTCCTAAAAGACCATGGGAATCCATCTCCATGGATTACATGTTGGGCCTTTTGGCCACCAAGCGGGGGAATGACTTTGTTTTCGTGGTTTTTGATCGCTTTTCTAAAATGGTGCTTCTGCCCCCCTGCAAGAAGAGCATCACCGCAGAGGCCATTTCCAAGCTCTTCTTTGACACTAGTACATATGACCAAATTTGCGACGGTTTTTCGTTGATACACTTATACGTTGCAATTTCCACGAAAGTCGAGATATTTTTTCGTCGAAATAATTTCATTGCTATATCCATGATCCTGGTGTGCGTGGAAACATCAACGAAATAAGCGCTCACCTTCAAGATCGGTTATCCCTATGAATCGTCGCAATTACGATGAAATTACGTCGCAATAACAACGAAGAAGTGTGGCAAGTTGTGACGACAATTTATGCCAAGCCAATAACTTACAACGCAGATGCTGAATGTGCGACACAAAACCGTCACAACTTGTGATGAAAATCTGTGGCAATATCAACAAAAATATATCTCAACACCAAGCTTATGACGCAGATGATGTATGTGCGACAAAAATAGATGGCAAATTGCGACGAAATTTCGTCGCTATTGCGACGGTTGTGGTAAAATCTAAAATTGTTTCCGACGAACTATCATCGATATTGTGACGATGAATTTAAGTTTTAAAAAAAATAAAGAAATGAGATATGGTATTACCATATTAAATTGTAATATGGTATACCATATTGTATGCCATATTACAATGTAATATGGGATTACAATTTTACATTTGTAATGCCATATTACAATGTAATATGGGATTACAATTTTACATTGTAATGCCATATTACAATGTAATATGGGATTACCATTTTACATTGTAATATGGTAATGCCATATTACATTGTAATATGGTAATGCCATATTACATTGTAATATGGCATTACTATTACATTGTAATATTGTAATATATTGCAATATTTATATCCCCTACAAATAATCAAGGCACTAATCAACCAAATATTGGAAGCATGTGTTATCATGAAGTTGGATTAGAAGTAAGGATACCAATATGAAAATATACACAAAGAATAATTTGGAATATTACTTTCAAAAAAACACATGGATTGAATGAGTGATTCATTATGCAATTTATATTACACAATACTATGACAACACTTCTAAGATTGATGGATGATATCTTAAGACCATTTCTCAAACTTGTTTATTGTAGCCTCCTTCGATGATATTTTGACTTTTAGCAAGATTTGGGAAGATCATTTGAAACATTTGGAGATGATATTTTTAACCCTTCAACACAATTAATTGCAAGCCAACATGAAGAGATATGAGCTTGGAAAACAATTATTGTTGTGTATGGATTT
>ML795593.1:163826-178071 GCA_009831015.1 Picea engelmannii | reverse complement strand
ATCCAACACTAAATTCATTTCCAGTTCGTCGAAACAGCTTCTGCAAAATCATGATTGAAACAGGAAAAAATGAAAAACTGAAAAATGGGGCTCAAATATGGCTTTGATTCTCCCAGTTGTTGAAACCTGTGTAAATTGTGGGAGAGGTTTTTGTTCTTCAGCCCGTGCTGACCAAAAACCTCTCTCGGAATTTGAAAATTCTTTCCCATTTTCTTGGAATCCTTCTCGGAAGTCGAATAGGTAAAACTGGCAAAAAAGGGTTTTATTTGGGAAAAGCGGTTTTTAGAGGGGTATGTGGTTTACTCGAACCCCCTTGAGGTGGTAAGTGGTATTGGGAGGGGGAATCCGATTTCGTCCTATGATGAAAAGTGTCCCTCCCAATACCACCAACTCGTACCCCCTTGGCGTTTATGTGACGTGAGGGAGGGGGGGGTTCGAGTTGAACGGGAAAGGTAGGGGGATAGTTTAAAGTTTTGGTTTAAATTATTATTTTTTATTTTATGTTTTGTTTTATTTATTTGTTTACTTTTTTATTTGCTTTGTTTTTGTTTTATTATATTTTTTATTTTAATTTGTTTTTTAATTAATGTTTTAGATTATTGTTTTATTTTTTTAATTTGTTTTTATTTTATTATATTTTTTTATTTTAATTTGTTTTTTAATTAATGTTTTTATTTATGATTTAGTTTATTTTGTTAATATTGTTTTAGTTTTATTTTTTTTATTTGTTTTTATTTTTTTATATTTTTTTATTTTAATTTGTTTTTTAATTAATGTTTTTATTTATGATTTAGTTTATTTTGTTAATATTGTTTTATTTATTTTTTAATTGTTTTTAATTATTTTTTGATTAATCAAACATTAATCTAATTGTTAACTTTAAACAACTAACTTAATCAAACTAACCTTATTAGGAATTATTAATTATCCTATGTTATAATCTAATTAATATTTTTTTTATCCTAAGTTTGTTTATTCATGCAAGGATGAATGGCGAGCGAGATGTAGCCAATGGGAGAAATGGACAAGGGAGTGAGTGGTGCAGAGGTGGATGAAGGAAGCAGCAGGGTGATGAAGGATCGAGTGAAATAAATGGGGGGGGGGGGAATCAACCAAGCCCAACAAGCCAGATGTCTTCATCACGGGAGCAACGCCAAATAAGTAGCTGGAGAATCAAGTTACTTATGATTATAGGACCCCAACATAGGCTCCACCTAGGGATGGCAACTCTTTCAGGAGGTGTCAAGAACCACTGAACTCTAAACATGTAGACTAGTGCCTTATCCGTTGGGTTGATCGCAAAAATTTATTATGCAACCTGCATCTGTTATGATCCTCTGTGACTGGACCTTAAGAATAAAATTGGTCTACATACCAAAATCTGAACTGAACTGACAAAAACGATTGAAAAGTGTTCACAACCCTGAGCTTATTTTCACAGTGCAAAATTGATTGCTGAAAAGATGCTTATCTAGTAAGCTTATTTATGTACAATCCTATTTTAACACTGAATGCTTGGTTTTAATCAAGGTGAAATATCCAGTATAACCATTCAAAAATTGGATATAATACCTTAACTCCTTCACTGTTTTTCACAAAACTCAAAACTAAATCTATTAAGGGTACTTGAGAGTAATTGTTAGCTTGGTCTTTACCACAGAGAGCTTGGTAAATCTGAAAAACAAAAGAAATGATGGAAATGGATTGGGGCTCTATAGTGACGAATTTCTCCATGTAAATAACCATAGGATCAAGATAGACCTGACCCATTCTTTGATATTCAAATTCAAACAATTCAACCTCATGATTTGGTACTATATTTATGTTGTCTAGATCCTCAAAAAATTCTTGATATGGCTGCAAATGTTTTGATGAGATTTGTAATGAGACTCCTACTAAAAAATACAATGAAGTTGATTGCCTGATCATGTCAATATCATAACAGATTTTCAGCCCATCGCTCGATGATGGAAAATGACTTTGACAACACAAATCATCCAATACATCAAATATTGGATCCTGTAGAAATTGAGATGATTGTTGCATTGGTTCCACTGAAACTTCTTGATTTTTTGTGTGTTTATCCTTTAGCACATACTCGAGATTCTTTTTCAAAAAATGAAATGAATTAAAGCTTAATGGTACAGAGTTATTTTGGATTAACTCATATTCTGTCTGAAGCTCTAAGCTTTCATCTAGAATTTGAAAATCAATGTAGGTCAAGGGCTGCAATTCTAGGTTTAGAACAACCTCCATATCATCAACGAAATTTTCAATTGATTGATCATAACATTCTCCCTCCCTACTATTGACAACTTGCTTACCATTTTCTCTCAAAAATTGAAAAGAAGAGAAACATAAAGGCAAAGATTTCTCCCTTACTCTGAAATTTTCTACATTTTCCTCATCGTTGTCATGATTGTTGTGCAAAAGTTGATTGTCATAGCTGATCTGTAACTGAGCTTCTTCCTGCCAACGACATGTTGTTGATTGCTTTGAACAGTCGACATTTATTTCAACCACATAATCATCATCATACTAATCATACTTGGGTAGATTATCCAAGTAAGAAATGTCATGAAACATGCACATCACCTGAGTTGGTTATTCCTCTGCAAGTTGAGATGGAGTTTCATCTTTAACTGTGTTGTGAATTGAATACATGAAATGATTGTTTTCCAATCCATGATACCAAGGGTGAGATGAAAAGTGTTTGGGAACAATGACCCTTTCTTTCTTTGTAATCAATGGGACATGATGCCTTTGAACAACAAGTTGTTCTCTTGTGATAATCATGTGGAACATTTCTTCCATGGTGCTTGCCGGAATGTCCAATTTAGCTTCTGAAGATTTCAGTTGCTCCTTTGATATTTTATTCTTTTCTTCTGTCTTCAACCTTGACCGTTTGATCAACAAATTGGCTTCCACACTAATTGCATCTCCTTGAGTGTTGTAGTGTCTCTCATATTACAAATTATAGGAATTTTGTGAATCTGATCGAATTTCTGGTGCTAATTTAGTGGAATTTGTTGTGATTTTTCCTTGACTTTTGTTGTGTTGTTTTCATGCCATTGACATCTAGAATGGTATTGAAAGAATCTCCACAACATTTGCGTACAATCACCTAATTTTTACCATCTGTCCTTTGACTTTTTGCCTCCCGAAATTTTGAAAAATAGGGTCTAGTGATCTCTTCATTTCTCCCACTCCGTGATATATGTGTACAATATGGGGGAGGTTTTTGTAGATAAACATGTTCTCAACAAAAACCTCCTTCGTTTTTTCTAAATTCATTTCCTGTTCTCCGAAACAACTCCTGCAAAATCATGACTGAAACAGGAAAAAATGAAAAAATGAAAAATGGGGCTCAAAGATGGCTTCGATTCTCCCAGATGCTGACACCTGTGTAAATTATGGGAGATTTTTTAATTCTTCAGCCCGTTCTTAACAAAAACCTCTCTTGGATTTTGGAAATTCATTCCCATTTGCCCGGAAGCCTTCTCGGAAGTCGAACAGGTAAAATTGGAAAAAACGGTTTTATTTGGGAAAAGCGGTTTTTAGAGGGGTAGGTGTTTACTCGGACCCCCCTGAGGTGGTAAGTGGTATTGGGAGGGGGGGTCCGAGTTCACCATACGGTGACAAGTGTCCCTCCCAATACCACCAACTCGGACCCCCTTGATGTTGATGTTACGTGAGGGAGGGGGGGGTCCGAGTTGTACGGGAAAGGTAAGGGGGGGGGACTTAGGATAGTTTAAAGTTTTTGTTTAAATTATTATTTATTTTTTTATGTTTTCTTTTATTTATTTGTTTATTTTTTTATTTGCTTTGTTTTTGTTTTATTATATTTTTTATTTTAATTTGTTTTTTAATTAATGTTTTAGATTTTTGTTTTATTTTTTTAATTTGTTTTTATTTTATTATATTTTTTATTTTAACTTGTTTTTTAATTAGTGTTTTTATTTGTGATTTATTTTGTTTTGTTAATATTGTTTTATTTATTTTTTAATTGTTTTTAATTAATTTTTTATTAATCAAACATTAATCTAATTGCTAACTTTAAACAATAATAAAACTAACGTTATTAGTAATGATTAATTAATTATTAATTCATCTTTATTATTATTTATTATTAATTATCCTATGTTATAATCTAATTAATTTGTTTTTTATCCTAAGTCAGTTTATTCATGTAGGGATGAATGGTGGGCGAGATGTAGCCAATGGGACAAATGGGCAAGGAAGTGAGTGGCACAGAGGTGGATGAATGATGCAGCAGGGTGATGAAGGATTGGGCGAAATAGATGGGGGGGGGCGAATCAACCGAGCCCAACAAGCCAGATGTCTTCATCACGGGAGCAACGCCAAATAAGCAGTTGAAGAATCAAGCTACCTATGATTATAGGACCCCAACAGATGGTATGCTTCTAAATGCAATTTTTCCAATGCAATATCTACAATTTCAATGAAATGCAATCTCTCCACATGCTTCAAAATCAATGCAATGTAATAAAAAATTCAAATTCCATAATGCAAAATAAGCAAATATTTTTGTATTTTCAATATAAAGAAAAGAAAATGCAAGGACTGAATATCAACATCACAGGTAGGCCTTACTGCAAGCAAAAAGAGACAAGCCAATCAGGACACCAAGAAGCAGGCACTCAGACTAATGTGCAAGGACAACCAACGAAAAAGATGATAAGAAATAATACCGCCCAAAAATTCAACAATAAGAAGGCTTCCTATCACTCTGTAAGCACTTAACAATCAGGACAAAGACCCAAGAAGACTCAGCAACCAACCAAACTCAGCCAACAAACACCAAACGCAACCAGAAAGACTAAAGAGCCAATGTACGCAACTGTTTGAGCAAAAGTCGTGTATATATGTACCCTAAAGGAAGACATCTCACATATATACGTGTCTGTCAAGGGGAAAAACGTGTATACCTAGTAAAACACTGCGAAAATCAAGGAGAAAAACACTCCAAACCCCAAAAAAAGGAAGATCAATCCCCAGTATGGTCATCAATTATGTTACGAGGAAAATCTCTCTATGGAAAGGGGTAAACCGCAACAGATGGAATGACATGCATAAATCAACTATAATCTCAAGTATGATATATAAAATAAATGCTAACAAGACAAGGCTATGATCCTACCTCGTTCGGACGTTCAATGAAGACCACAGTTGAGCACACAACCCAAAGCTTTATACCTGCAACTTGTCCTCAACAATCAAGATACACAAGCATATAGTGATAATGTATAGTTTTATCATATATATTAGCATAATCTGTTAACATACATGGCAAATAATCCCATAGAATAATAATTCAAATATTTGCAAGATATCAATTGGATGAGAAAAGAGTATTTCTATTAAAATAATCAGCAAAAGTACATAGGTGAAAAACTTTTGTAACGACACATATTGGAACCAAGAAACTAAGTCCCTCATGGTGGGCCTCCACCACTTCAATCCTCCACCAAAGGAAAGCTCATATAAAGGAGTCGATGAGGTTCTCCATCAAAAAGAAGGAAGATCTTAGGGGTTGAACAAGGAGTTCAAACTTTCAAGGACAAAGGGATGCAGACTCAATATGAAGTGAAATTTCTCCAGAGTGTCTGTGCTCTCAAAGTTGAATTGTTCAATCCTTCAAGGCTTGTATATGGATCAATTTATAGGCTTCAAATGGAACTGAAGGGTCGATTCAGAGCATTTCTAGTATATGGAAGGTCATGGATCATGGATCTTGTGACATGGCATGGAAACCCAACATTATTTTTAATTTTGAGCACCAAACCCAATGTACGTGGGCTATAGTGGAGCAACCTATGTATATGCTTGTTGTATAACTGATAGGGCACGTATATGTGGAAAAATATGTTTTTTTGGCTCTGGAAGGTGAAAAATGGGACTTCAAGTCTGCATAGGGAAATGGAAAGGCCATCCAATCAAGTTGCATGGGGTGAGGAAAAATTTGTTGTAACAATGATTCTGACGAGGATGAAGAAATAGCTAACTTCATAAGGAAGTTGAAGAGAGGAACTAGAAATTACAAAGGTATGTTTCCCTTAAAATGTTTTAATTGTGGTAAAATTGATCATTTTGAAAATAAGTTTCCTTATGCTAAGAATTCAGATAGTGATGAAGAAGAAGATCCCAAGAAATAAAAGAATCAAAAGGGAAACATGAAAGGAGATCAAAGGAAAGTCTTCAAGAAAAAACTCTACTTAAGAGAAGACAGTTCTTCATCTGATGAAGATGATGAAAGCGATAATGACTCATAGAGAATACTCTTTATGGCTACAGAAAATAAGAAAAGAACTCCTGAAAGCAAAGAAGAAGGTGAARTGGATCTTGAGGAGGAATTAATCAGTGCTTTAACTAAGMTGAAGAAAGATAGGAAGAAAAACAAATCATTCAAAGAAGAAATCAGCTCCTTGAAAACCCAACTTTAAGAAGGAAAGAGAAAGGAAGAAGTAATGCAGATCCAGATGATAAAAAAAAAGAAAAAGAGTGTGAGAATCTTGAAAAGGAAATTGTGACATTGAGAGTTGAAGTCAACAAGATCAACAAGAACTTGAAAAGTTCTCAAGTGTTAGAAAACATTCTCAATAGTCAAAGGCCATACARTGAAAAATCTAGATTAGGATACAAGAATGTTCATTTTGAGGAAGGTTCAAGCTCCATGACGAAAGCAAAAAAACAAAAGAGTTATGCAAAAGTTCTCAAAGGAAGGAATTATGGTCAACAAGAATCATAAAGGAATGAATACAAAATACCTTCTACATTCARGAAACAAAGAAGCTTCAATCATTGTGAAGGAAACAACCAAAGAGAATATCATGATAAGCCAAGACAAGAATTCAGAAGGACTACACCACAAAGAAGATCATTCACTCTCAGGTATGAAAGTTTATTTTATGGTCATTGTTTTACTTGTACTAACTTTGGACATAAAGTTGCAGATTTCAGGGCTTATGGAAGAAATGTTCAAGCAAGAAATGTTTATGTGGCTCCACATATTATTGAATGTTACAAATGACACAACTATGGACACATAACTTGAAATTGTAGAAATGTGATAGAGCCTCCCATGAAGGAAAACATTGATGTCATATATAGAAAGGTTTGGAGAATAAATGAAAAACAAGAAGAGTCGATAAATGAAAAATAGGTCCCAGAGATCATACTCACAAGATTCACAATAGTGCAAGATCATAATGAATTCACAACCCAAGAGGCAGGTGTCAAAATTCAGGAAAAGGATGAAGAGGAAGATGTTATAATTCAGGAAGATGATGAAAGGAATGTCAGAATTCGAGAAGAGGATGAAAAGGAAGATGTCTCCACAAACAAAGAGTAAGATTACTCTGCATCAGAGAAGATACTTTTATGATCCATCCGGCTTGGAGACTCTGAGTAAACATGAATATTGAATAGGGGCAGTCAGTGCAATAGCTACTATAGATCAGAGAACCATCCTTCGAGCAATTTGAAGTGTTTGTAGAGATAGATTCAGAGAAGTCAGATAGAAAAAGTACATAATGACAGAGCATATTTACAATTGTAATTAGTGGAATCAATGGACAAGTGGAATCGGTTGGTCACAAGAAGACAAGCAATGAAAGGAACAATAGAACAGGGAAAGAGAAATATTCAATAGAAGCTATATCATCATAGGGACATTGGTAAATATTATAGTCATTGATGTCTAAATAGTGAACATAATAGGCCATGAATATTTGAAGTCGAGAAATTTTGAATGCTTTTTACATATGTCAGACATTTACAAGAGGAAGCACCAATGGACAATAAGCAACACTAGAAGAGAAGAAAGGAAACATACATAGGAAGCCCTACATTGATCGACACGACATCTTGCAGATAAGTCAAGGAAAGAGAAATCGTCAAAGAAAGAGATCGGGAAAGAAAGATTCAAGTACATGAAGTCAAAGAAGCATTGTTCGGAAAAGGTATACTTTCAGGGGGAGTCACTCTTTGTCGGTAATATCAAAAGAAAAGAGGAACTTGGAAAGAAACATGAGGACAAAAACCTGTGAAAGAATGGATACATGAAGAAATGGGGAGAAACCCCGAGGAGAGATACCCTTTTTCATTGATATCAAAAGGGGAGAGAGAGAAACATTGATGAGAAGCAATGGTCACAGGGGGAGCATGATTACTGTAGTATGAGTGTTTCCATCAATGCCAAAGGGGGAGATTTTGGACAATTGGTTTTCATTGATGTCAACCCTTGGAGCATTCGAGATACCCCGAAGTTGTCATCGAGATTGATGGTGAGTTAGTTGTCATTGATGTCAACAAGAGTGGTTGATGTCAACAGATGTTATGGGTGCATTTGATGAAGTCTACATGAAGCCCTGAAGGTGCGGTTATGGAACCTGAAGTTGATCAAGGAAAATGAACATGAAGGACAATATAAATGTAGGTAACTCACTCATGGATGAATAGTCCTCATCATGTCGTTTCCGGTGATAGGTGGTGCACCACATGGTTTCTCACAATTAGGGAGATATTATCTCATGAAGTTGGAATCCCCAAAGATGGGTTAAGAAGCCCCTAAATTGGTTACAAGTCATTAATGAAAGGGTAAAGTGGTTGTAACAATAAAGTCTAGAATCCCCTAAGATTAAAGAGAGAGGTTACTTGGAAAAATTATAAATACACATCAAGGAGTCTCTCATAAGTACATTCACTCACTTATTCCATTGAACATCTTCTAGTGAACTAGTGATCTATTTGGCAAGTTTGCGACGACAAAATCTAAGGTAGCGACAAGTGAGAAGTAAGTGAGTTTCAGGATTGCATAGGAGAGCTAGGGATTTTTCTAAAAACACTAATTGGCTTATCCCTGTAGGTCAGACAACCAGTGTCCCATGAGGCATCCCCGCGGGTTGCATAGTTCTCATCACGCGAGGCCCCGCGTGACAAGAATTCTTCATCCCATGAGGACAATACATAAGTGAAGAAAGATGCTTGTGTCAGGTTGTCGATGCCCAGGTTGGTCTATTTGTCTGATATCTAATACAGCAAGTCGGCTACATGTTACAGGTATGATTATGTGTTAGTTTTGAGGCTTATGCTTGGTTATGGTATGGTACATGCTTGAGGCATGTCATGGTAGTGATTGTGCATGGTACATCTTGGATATTATATGGTGCATTGTTAGTAGTACATTCTTGGTTGTTTGGTATCTGGTTTGACTACATGATCAAAGTGATATGGTATTTGGTTAAGGTATGTTTCATGGTACTTGGTTTATGGTACATGTTGGTACATGGTTGATGATATGCTACAGGTTTGATGCATGATTTGGTACATGGTTGATTATATGCTACAGGTTTGATGCATGATATGGTACATGGTTGATACATGGTATGGTATAGGTGTTGGTGCATTGTTGATGCATAGTTTGGTACAAGTTTTGGTGAATTGTTGATGCACGGTTTGGTACAGGTTTTGGTGCATGGTTGATGCACGGTTTTGTATAGGTGTTGGTGCATGATTGATGCACAATTGATATAGGTTGATGTACATGGTTTGGTGATGGTATCCATGTGAGAGGATCTGGTTTTGTTGATGTTGAGTATCAATAATGGTGACAGGTTGACGATGGTATGTTAGTGACAGTGACAGTGAAAAGTTGGATACATTGATAGGTTGACAGGTTACAAGTTGATGTGATAGTGGCAGTGCCAGTGACAGTGCCAGTGATTTTGGTAGTGACAATTTGGTCTACACTTATATTTCAGGGCGGCAGGACGGGGAAATGAAAGGGGGTTGCAACCTCCTTTCGGTTGGTGCCAGAGAACTCGAGGAGTTGGATATTCCTTCAAGTTGGAATCTATGAATCAGGGGGTTGTAGCCTCCTTCTAGTTAGTTCCGGAGAACTCGGGGAGTTGGAGCTTCCTTCAGGTTAAATTTTGAGAATCAGGGGGTTGTAGCCTCCTTCTGGTTGGATCCAGAGAATTTAGGGAGTTGTATCTTCCTTTAGGTTGGAGCCTCCTTTCAGTTGTAGCTAGAGAATTGGGAATTTGGTTCTTCCAATGAATGTATTCTTGACAATATATAAGAAAGCATTATGTAGTTTTCTCCCAATTAGGTTTCCACATAAATTCTGGTGTATTATTTATTTGATGTGATGTGATATTTCTTATGCTTATATTCTCATGATATATTGATGATACATTGATGATATATTGTTGACAAAGTTGAATTTTATATATTGTGGTTAAAAATGGTAAAAGTGTTCATATTGATTCACCCCCACCCACCTCTCAATATTCTAACAGTTTTTAAGTCCCTCTTTGCTCCATCCTTTGTGTATTGTAATTTTGATGCTATTTTTATTGAACTCTGCACACCATGTTCTCCTATTTTGATTTCTTGGAGTAGTTACATGGATCACGCATGAGGCATTCCCATGGAACCCTTGGTGAGGGACCTTTGGCACAATAGAGTTGCAGCAGGAGAGAATTTTCTATAGCAACTCATGGGAAAACTCAGAGAGTTGGAAGGAATGATAGTAGGGATTTCAAACTAGATGGAGGTACGCTTCAACTACTTTGAGGTTGGCCTTTCTTCTCTGGCTCAGAGACTGGATGATATGGAAGCCACTATCCAAACTCTACGAGACCTAGGTCCGACACAGTGTTCAACTTCTGACTTTGTCAATCTTGGAAGGCCTGGGCCAAATGATTGTGTTGCAGAAAATAATCAAGGGAGTTCTGATAGGGGAACAACTCCAATGGATATTGGAGAAGACCCTCCCATCCCTCAGCAGATCCTTGAAGAGAAATATACAACCTCTAACATGTCGTGAATTTTATTTAAAGTTTGGTGGTGCCTTGGGCAGTTTTGTAGAGATGTTTTTAGTCTATAAATTTTTGGAAATAGCCCAGTAAGAATATTATTTAATGCAAGTCTTTTGATAGTTATTCTAGCAGCAAACAAATAGATATATTCCCGATATGTAATCTCTTTTGATGTTGTAGCTTCTACTCAACCCATTTAATATACATCTCTCTTCAGTTTGTGTTAAAAAAAAATATTATGAGCAATAAATTTGTAAAGTGAGCAAGTAAGTTGCTACTGTGAAAATTCTTGTTGTAGATGTAAATTTCTAAAGTCCCCGACAGAGATATTTCTTGGCCAACTTTTGTCAGAGATCTGGAGGGAAGTGAGATAGCTTGAGGGACTACGCGGCATAGAATGGGATCCCATTCCTTGGGTTGTGCAGGTTGAGGGGAAAGAGAGCTAGTGGATTGGAATGACTGTAGGAATTTAGTTTGTTGTGAGGGGACAATAGCTGACCTTAAGAACTATCTTCTTCTTGTAGATTCATATCCCTAACTCATGGGTGACTTATTATTGAGAACTAGAGCAACAAGTCTATCGTGGGTGGAACGTATGTCCTCTGCAATTGGTTTCATGTTTGCAAAGAAAGTGTTCTTATCCATTATGTTATTTATGTTAAATGTTGAGCTTAATTGATGTGCATTCATTTTGAATTTTGTGGTATTTATTGTTATATGTTGTGTGTAAATGTTGCATTTTAATCTTTGTATCGTATATCTAAATGTTGGTGTGCATGCTTAAATAATATGCATTCATGAATTTAAAAATTTTATTATTTGCATGTGTTTGTATTACATGGAACATGCACATATTTCCACATTTGATTTGATATGTTAGTCGATTTAGACGTAATGGGACTCAATGTGGGAGATATGTTCATTACAGATAGCGAGAAATAAGAGGGTTCAATAGCCTCAACAAAAATCCTATGACTAATAATTGAATGCATTTGTTCTCACAAGTTGGGATGTGGCTACTATGGACTTGAAAAATAGGGAAATCATGAAGACAATAAAATGAAAGTTGGTCAAGCCTTGGCTTTATACTACACTGTCACAAATATAAACCATGAGGCAAAACTCGATTAGAAGAAATGCAGAAGGGAAAAATCATATAATTTTCTTACTTACAAAATAGGAGAAGGCCAAAAATCTTGGGGAACGAATCCTACTTCATTGAAAAGTTTTCATATAAATAAACCTCCCAATGCTAAGTGTAATTTATGAACCCTAATTGTCATAACTGCTTCTAGAAGCTTTAGTGATTACTTCCACGACTTGATTAAGCCATAACTTAATATATAAGTGTAATTTCTAAACCCTAATTGTCATAATTGCTTCAAGAAGCTTTATTGATTACTTCAACGGCTTGATTAAGCCATAACTTACTATATTTCTCAAGGGGACCCACCTTAACCTCCTCCTTTATCCTAAGGGAGAATAATTCATTTTCTACATAATGTAAATCATTCCTTTGTTCTCTAATATATAATGGTGCTCAACATTATCAACTACAAAATCCATGAGCCATTTATGAATTTATATTTCGAGGAAGGTGGTAAGACCATCAAATTCATTACCCAATGAATTTTTCATAGCTTTCAATTTCACTTCATATTCCTCACTTGTGACAAATTTATCTCCTTGCATGATGGATGGGCCTTTCAGTTCTTTGATTGAATCAATGGTTGTAAAAAATATCTTGCTTCTTCTATTTTCTAAGACTTCACAAGTAGTGATTAACTACTACAAAGTATAAATCGTGGTGTCCCAACCTACCTTGATCTGCTTCAATATACTTCCCAATGGGAGATTTTCCTCATGTTTCTTATGTTCATTCATGCCCAACAATTTATTAATAAAATTCCACCCATAATTTTCAGCAAAATCCTTGTCTTTCTGTGATTCAATCTTAAGAATATTTTCATGAAAGAATTTTTCCATTGAGTATGAACATTGTATGGGCCAACTCCTAAGATTGAAACACTAAAGACATGATATCCTCTATATTGCTAGCTACATTATTTTTGATCTAGTGTATCAACTCTTTATCTCCCTTGGCTTTTGTATCTCTCTCAAGGGTTCATTCCACATTTTATTAGGTCATGCAATGGCCTACGGATATGTAAACAGAAGTTTAGGGCTCAATGCAAACTCTAACTCAAAAAATCTCCTTTTAACTCGAGAGTTTCCTCTTGCTACTCATTTGTTGAATGTTCAAGCATATCTCTAGTGGTTGCATGCAGTGTTAGCGTGCTAGTAGGTCTTGATTCCCCGACATCAAGTGTAGTGTTATTTACCTTCAATAGTTTATTTCATTTGATTTTAACTCATCTTGTTTGAAGCTTCTTAGTCTACTAATTGAAGTCTTTGTGATGCAAAGTAATAAAATTGTCTTAAAAGGTGGGCAATTGTGGTTGCATACTTCTTTAGAAAAAATCTTGTTGTTTTATAACTACATTCCTTCCCACTTAGGTAGTTTGTCAACTTGGTTTTCTATTTACATATCATGTGTATTCACCTTTAGTGTCTCGGGATGATCCTCTCTATCGGTTTTTCGATTCCTTTTTCGTTTAGGGATAGAAAAATGGATCATCTCTGTCACCTCCATCTTTGGACATGCTCTCGCATCTTGTTCATGGGCATGTGACCAAGGTAGCCTTCTTAGAAGTAGTAGCAATGTTTCTAGTTGACTATGTTATAAAACCACCTATTCCATTTATCCCTGAACTTCCTCTTTGCTTCATTGTTGGAGTCATTTTATTAGCAATGTTTTGGATTTCTTTGACTTGAAAATACTTCTTCTTGGATCTTTCATTTGAACTAACCACTATATGCATGTCATATGGGGTTGTGGTTACATCTTTTGACAAATTTTCTCCTCTAATTTTTGGACTGAGGTCTTCATTATCGTTGCCCCATTCAACTTGTTCATCTTTCTCTAGAAAGAATGAGCCATACTTGGACACTGTCATATGAGTCTTAAAAGTATCTTGGAATCATAACCTTGAATTCCCTCAACTTCCTTTATCTCAGAATTTTGAAAACCTCATGCAATTTGAGCTAGACGAGTGACACCCTTCACAGTAAACCATGCAAATTTAAATGGAGTAGAAATAATTTTTCGTATTTTATTCTAATTGAAGGAAATGGACCATTTATGGTATTGTTGACAAAATTTGAAAGGAAAGGATTGGTCACATATAAATCTAGCTAGAAAAGAAGGCCTCCATTCAAACCCATAAGGCCTAATGTAGGTAAACTACTCTTCATAAAAATACTCTTATTTCCCTGTGAGGAAGGTTTGAGCCTCTAATGTCAATTTTTTAGGGTCATGTGATTTGAAAATGGTGGGTGAC
>ML795593.1:138073-155492 GCA_009831015.1 Picea engelmannii | reverse complement strand
GAGAAAGGATAATTAAACGACTCGCTAGTTCCAATCCCGAAATTGGTCTAGATCGTCAGATCTCAGAAACTCAAATATCCATGATTGTGGTTGATCCAACAAACGATCAGATTAAGTTAGATTAATTCGTGACCGTCGGATATGCAAGCGCCAGATCAATGGCAGGGATAAATTGTGGAGCTTTGGTGACGAATTAAACCACTCGCAAGTTGTGGTTCTGCAATCCACATCGACCGTCAATGGTCACTCGACCGTTGGATCACTTTAAGTGGAAAGATAGGATAAGTAAAGACGAAGACCATCTGATACAAAGCCCCAAAGTAAATGAGGATTGTCTGATCTATTCAGAGCGTGCCAAGGTAGCAGTGGTCAACTTCGACACTGACCACTTCAGGAGAAAAGGGTTGAGAACAAGTAAGATCACCCGAAGGCCGAAGTACCGAAGCAAAAGTGAACCGTCTGATATGAAGAACACTTCGGGAGATGTCAGTACCGTCAGATCATTTTTTAGTGGAAGGACAGAGTAAGCCACAAATGTCCCGAAATCGCAACAGTCGTTGGATCATGTTAAACCTTTTTGGGTTAAATAATGACCAGTATATGAAGTCAAAGTTACTCGAAGATTATACTGCGGGGAATCTCACTTCGGGAGAATTGTGAAGTCGAGATATCGAATTACCCGAAGTCCCGAAAGCTGAAATTCCGAAGTCACTCTCAACTATCGATCTGAGATACATTTCGGATAGTATTCTGATCGTTAGATTAAGAAGATGAATATGTGTCACATAGGGAGATCTACGTCAGAAAACCATGTCAGCAAGAACATGTGACAGACCACATCAGCAAGGACACATGGCACAATCAGATAATGACAAGTGTCAAGATGAAATCGGTAGATGAGGTACATGCAAATCACGAATATAAGTGACACGTGGCTGCCACTCGCCCTGTGCCATGTAAACAAGTGACGTATGTAAGTTACGTCACTCCAGGAAATTTACTTCGGGAGTTTCACCACCAACAAATGACCTAAGTCCCAAATTCCTGAATGTCGAAGTCCTGAAGTGGACATGAGTCGTATGATCTGAAGAATACGTCGGGTGCATTCTCAACCATTGATCAAAATATAGTGGAAGGATATCGTAAATAGAATAGTTGAATTCCTTAAGTAAATGGTGGCCATCCATATCAATGATTGATTAAGTCCCAGTTGTCGGATTAAGCAGTGAAAGGATAAGTGTAAGGATCGAATCTAACCATTGATCTGGTTCCAAGAAATAAACATGAACCATCCAATCTATTCGGTGAATTCGTATTTGAAATATTTGAAGGGACAAAGTCTCGAAGTCCTGAAGGGCGAAGTCCTTACAGTCATCCATTTCATCAAGAGATTAAATCGTGACCGTTGATTCTGATAAGAACTCAAGCACTCGTTTGGCCTAGCGTTGGGTCATCGTCGTTGGTCATGTGGAATAAAATATATAAAGGAAAAAAATAATGTCTCGCTAAAGTTGATAAGCCCGTGGTTTTGCGTTATCAATCACATGTAATGGTTTTAAGGAAGCTTCTCTACAGAACTCAGTTTCTGAAATAATTGCAGAGATTCGGGATCGAGTTAAAAGATGAAATTGATCCATATCTATGATCAATTTATGAAAAGCCTTTACGATAAGAATAATAAATTGTGATTATGGTTAAGTTAGACGAAGAGGTGTGATGGTCCAAACAAAGGGACACAGTGTATCACACTCACGTCGTTTTGAAGAATATATAAACAAAGAAATAGTGGTGAGAAGAAAGGGTCTCTACAGTCTGAATCAGAAGATATATCAAATCACAGAAGCAGAGAGAGATGTAGTAAAGAATTGATACAGAAGTTTTTTCCATATTTATAAAATAAGGGTGGTTAGGTGGTGCAAGGGCAGGTTGGTGCCTACAGAGGAAGTTGGTGCTTCCTTGTCAGTTGTAGTTGTCTAAACAGGGGGTCGTAGCTCAGTTGTTCACTAGTTGGTACTAGTGAACAAGGGTGTGGTTTCATCCTGATCAGTTGGTGTTTATCGAAAAGGAAGAATATCTTCCTTCTATGTAACATGTAAAACAAATTGTGCAGTTAATAGAAAAGCGTTTGTGGTTTTCCCAATTGGGTCCCACGATAAAATATTTTGTTAAGATTATGTTTGCATTAACAAAAGAAAAATTGATATAATTATTGTGTCACTGATTCACCCCCCCCCCCTCTTAGTGACAGGATTTGATCCTTCAATTGGTATCAGAGTGGGTCTCTTCACAAAAGGTTTAAATCACTTGAAGAGGAATAAACATTTAGAATGGATCAGCAATTGAATATGTCATCAAAAATCCCCCTATTTAATGGTGAAGACTATGTCTTCTGGAGTGTTAGAATGAAAAGCTATATGATGTCCATTGGACTGGAAGTATGGACATTAGTTGAAAAGGGATATGATGTTCCAAAAGCCACTCCCATAGAAGCAGAAGACAAGAAAAAAATTTGGGAACATGCAAAGGTTTTAAACACACTACAAGATGGACTGAGTAAGAAAATCCTTGCTAAGGTACTAAACTGTAATAATGAAAAAAAACTATGGGATAAATTGGAAACCATATATGCAGGAGATTCCAAGGTAAGGAGGGACAAACTCCAAACTCTCAGAGTACAGTATGAAGGTCTAAAAATGAAGGATGAAGAAAATATCTCAGATTACTCTAAAAGAGTTGATAATATTGTTAATGCAATCTAAGGATTGGGAGTAGAAGCATTAGACAATGAGTTAGTTGAAACAATACTAAGAACACTACCTACTCTATACAATCCTAAAGTGTCCGCTCTTGAAGATTGGGAAAATCTAGATAAACTCACCATGGATGAATTGTATGGAATCCTCACAGCCTATGAGTTAATATTAGGTCATGAGAACCTCCCACAAGGAGAGACAGCCTTCAAGGTGCTCAAGAAAATAAAAAATCAGAAGCAAAAACCTCAATCCAGCCATCATGAAGAATCTAATGTGGAAGAAGCCAATTTTATTAGAAAACTTCAGAAAGGATCAGGGAAGTACAAAGGCAAGATGCTTTTCAAATGTTTTAACTGTGGCAAGGTTGGTCATTTTGAATCCAGTTGTCCCTATCCCAAGGAGGACCCTGAAGATGAAGAAAGCAAAACTAAACAATACAAGAAGAAGGAAAAACCCAACTACAAGAAAAAAAATTACAAAGGGAAAAAGATGTTTTACTCAAAAGAAGAAAACAGAAGTTCGTCAGAGTCTAGTGACATTGATGAATCTAATGATGATGAAGTCCTTTTTCTACATATTGAAGAGTCTAATGAGATAAAAGAAATTAAACATGAGAAAGAGTCAGAAGATGAAGCATAAGTTAATATGGAAGAAGAACTTCTTTGTGCCTTGGATGAATTAAGAAAATACAAAACCAGATATAGACAACTGAAAAGTTTTGTAGTTGAACAAAAGGAAAAACATGAACAGAAATAAAAGGAGATGGAGAAACTCATGAGAAACCTGAATAACCAAATCCTAGAAGCAAATAGGATCGAAGAAAGTCTGGAAAAGTCTCTTAAAAAAAAAATTAACCTGTGAAAGATTGGAGGCAGAAATAGCTCACCTAAGAAAAGAACTGGATGCAAAACTCATTCAAACAAGATATGAAAATAGCTCTAAAATATTATATAAGATTATTACCACACAAAGGGATTCAGGTAATAAAAATGGAATAGGTTATTCTCAAGAAGAAAGCCAATTTAACTCAAAATCTTATGCAGATGCTCTCCTCGGTACATTCAAGAAGAAAAATGAAGAGAAGACAAGTAATGATCAGAACTCCAGAGGATTACTTCCACCCATCAAGAAGGAAGATAAGACAATACCAAAGAAGTTTTATCAAAACATGCATCCTCGCATTTTCTTTGGTTATTGCTTTGCATGCTCTAATTTCAGACACAAAGCTATGAATTGTAGAGCATATAGAAGGAAAAATTTGAGGGTTAAGAACTATTACCTTAAAAATAACCAAGCAGTAAATCAAGTTAAAATCATAAACTATAACTCCTTTGCAACTCTACTAGAAGGGGACCTAGAATGCTTTAGGTGGCATAACTATGGACATAAGGCCAGTAATTGCAGATTAATGGAAGTCTCAGAACAACCAAAGTTCATTAGAGAACAAAAGAAGCTCTAGAAAGAAAAAACATCAAAGAAGGAATGTCTTATTTCCTTAAAAGCCCAAGATAAAGAAGATCTCTGGTATTTTGATAGTGGGTGCTCAAAACATATGACAGGAAACAAGGACAAGTTTTTGAACCTAAAGAAACAAAAGGGTAAAGTTACATTTGGTGACAATGCTTCAGGTAACATACTTGGGAAAGGCACTGTGAGTTTGGGAAAAGACAAAGCCAAGAATGTGCTTCTTGTTGAAAAACTGAAACCTAGCCTATTAAGTGTCAACCAAACCTATGATCGGGGGCACTTTTGCATCTTTGATTCCCAGAAATGTGAGATTAGGAAAGAAGACACGAGAAAATTGGTTGGTACTGCTCCTAGAACTCCCAAAAATGTTTATATACTAGATGCAAAATTGAATGAGGAATGTCATATAAATCTAGTAGATGAAAGTGAGCTATGGCATAGAAGGTTGGGGCACATTAACTTTGACAATCTAGTAAAAGTCAACAATCTTGGTGCAGTAAGAAACATGACAAAGATCATAAAGCCCTCAAATATTATGTGTAGACACTGTCAACTAGGGAAGCAAACTAGAATAAGTTTCAAAGCAAAATAATACTCAACCTCAAAACCTGTAGAGCTTGTTCACACTGACCTATGTGGACCTACTAGGACCAAGAGTTTGCAAGGAGAGTCCTACTTTATGTTGTTCATTGATGACTTTACTAGAATGGGTTGGGTATGTTTTCTCAAGGAAAAATCAGAAGCACTTAACAAATTCAAAGCTTTTAAGACCCTTGTTGAAAATGAAAAAGAAACAAAAATCAAATGTCTTGGATTAGAAAATGGTGGTGAGTTCACCTCAAAAGAGTTTGATCTCTTCTGTGAAACCTATGGAATAAAAAGACAACTATCTGTTGTGAGAACACCTCAGCAAAATGGGATTGTTGAGAGAAGGAATAGAAAAGTTCAGGAGGCTGCAAGGACTATGCTCAATGAAGCAAAATTATCTGATGGATATTGGAGGGAAGTTGTAAGCACAGCAGTATACATATTGAACAAAGGTCATCTAAGGATTTATAGTTATAAGACTCCTTATGAAATATGGTTTGGAAGAGATCCTTCGGTAAAATACTTCAAGGTCTTTGGAAGTAAGTGCTACATCAAAAGGCTTGATGAGAATCTCATAAAATTTGATGCTAGATCTGATGAAGGTATCTTTCTTGGATATGCTTCTACCAAAAAAGTATACATATGCTACAATCTTAGATTACATAATATTTTTTAGAGTGCAGATGTCAAGATGGATGATCTAAAAACAATAAGGATCAAAAATCAAGAGACTATACTTGACAGTGAAGATGAAGATGATGATGAGTCAGTTGGTACACAAGCATAAGAAGTAGAAGAGAATAAATAAGAAATGGAATAGGATGGTATGGATACTAGTGAAGACAAAGAAGATGTTTAAGAAGAAGAGATAAGAGAAGAATCCCCAAGAAGAGACACAAAGACACCCTCAAGAATGACTCAAAAGAATCATCTTGAAGAACTGATTATTGGAAGTAAGAGTGATGGAGTCCACACAAGAAGACAATTGTTGTATCAAACATAAATAGCACTTTTGTTACATATTGAGCCCAGCTCAATCAAAGAGGCATGTAAAGATGAGAACCGGGTCAATTCTATGAATGAAGAATTGGACCGAATTGAAAAAAATTAAACTTGGGAACTATTTCCAAGACCAAAAAATAAAAATGTCATTGGAACTAAATCGGTGTATAAAAACAAAATGAATGAGAATGGGCAAGTAACCAGGAACAAATCCAGATTGGTATGTAAAGGATATGCTCAAGTTGAAGGAGTAGACTATGAAGAACCCTTTGCACATGTGGCCAAATTAGAGGCAATTAGGATGTTTGTAGCTTTCTCCAGCTACAGAAAATTTAAAGTATACCAAATGGATGTCAAGTCAGCATTTCTCAATGGAAACTTAGAAGAGGAATTCTATATTGAGCAACCAGAAGGATTTCAATTAACTAACAAAGGAGACTATGTATGTAAACTAAAGAAAGCACTCCATGGGCTAAAACAAGCACCTAGAGCATGGTATGCAAGGCTAGATTCTTACTTACAAAAAGAAGGCCTCAAAAGGGGATCAACAGACAACAATCTTTATTATAAAATTGATGGTAAATACATGATTATTGTGGAAGTATATGTTGATGATATTATATTTGGCAGTGATGATGAAAAAATAAGGACTTTGCTAGGATGATGCAGCAAGAATTTGAAATTTTTTTGCTTAGTGAACTAAATTTCTTTCTTGGATTACAAATAATACAGTCCAAAAGAGGAGTCGTTATCCATCAGTCTAAGTATTTTAAAGATATGCTTAAGAGATTCCAGTTAGAGGATTGCAAACCTGTTAGTACACCTATGGCAGTTGGATGCAAACTAAGCAAGGAAGATGAGTCCAAAGTTGTAGATCCAAAACACTACAGATCAATGATTGGGAGTTTTCTCTATGTAACAGCTTTCAGACCTGATGTCAAGCAAGTTGTTGGGATGGTGGCTAGATTCCAAGCAACACCAAAGGAGAGCCATGTTCAAGATGTAAAAATAATCTTTAGGTATTTGAAAGGAACCATAGATCTTGGTTTGTGGTACCCTAGAAAGGATTCATTCACTTTAAAAGCCTATTCAGATGTTGATTGGGCAGGTAGTGTAGATGACATAAAAAGTACAAGTGGAGGAGCATTCTTTTTGGGAGAATCATTGGTAGCTTGGATAAGCAAGAAACAAACCTCAATTTCTTTGTCTAGCACTGAAGTTGAGTATATAGCAGCAGTAGAATGTTTCACACAAGTGGAATGGATGAAAAAAACCTTACAAGACATCAAAATAGTATTTGAAGAACCTACTATTATCCATTGTGATAATACAAGCGTTATAAGTCTCTCCAAGAATCATGTCCAGCACTCCAAATCAAAACACATTCCCATAAAATACCACTATCTAAGAGATCATGCTGAAAATAAGAACATTAAATTGGAATATGTCCTAACACAAGATCAGGGCGCAGATATTTTCACAAATCACTTAAGCAAAGATGTAATTGAATATCTTAGGCAAAAATTGGGAGTAATTCCTCTTCCAACCTAAATATCTCAAGAAAATAATGCATCAATTGGCACCAAATCAGGGGGAGACAACAATCAAAGTCAGAAGGAGTCATTCAGTTATGACAGGAAAAGTATGATTGAAGGATAAGTTACCCGTGTTCAGATTTTGATCAGAAGTATATAGACAAATAGAGCTTTACCATAGGGGAAGAAATCATTTGCCATTGATGTAAAAGGGGGAGAATAACTTTAGAGGAGAGAAGCATCATCACAAGGGGAGATTGTGTATGAATTTGGTGTGTTGCCATCAATGGCAAAGCGGGAGATTCTTGGATATAGTGTCATTAATGTGTTGTCATTGATGTCAAACTATTGGATGATGCACAGAGATTAAAGCTCAGGTGGATTAGCGAATGAAGATCAAAGCTCAGAAGAGATGGCACGATGAAACTCAGAAGGATCGTTGGAGGAATAGTCAACGATCGGATCAAATCAAGACCGTTGATACTCATGCACCAGATCAACGGCATGAATGAATTGCGGAGAGCGAAAGGAGAATTAAACAACTTGTTTGTTCCAATCCCGCAATTGGTCTAGATAATCAGATCTCAGAAACTCAAATATCGATGACTGTGGTTGATCCAATAAACGATCAGATTAATTCGGATTAAGTCATGACCGTCGGATACGCAAGCACCAGATCAACGGCAGGGATAAATTGTGGAGATTTGGTGATGAATTAAACCACTCGCAAGTTGTGCTTCCAAAATCCACATCGACCGTCGATGCTAACTCAATCGTTGGATCACTTTAAGTGGAAATATAGGATAAGAAAATATGAAGATCATCTGATACGAAGTCCCGAAGTAAATGAGGATCGTCTGATCTATTCAGAGTGCGACAAGGTAGCAGTGGTCAACTTCGGCGCTGAGCACTTCGGGAGAAAAGGGTTGAGAACAGGTAATATCACCCGAAGGCCGAAGCACTGAAGAAAAAGTGAACCATTCGATATGAAGAACACTTTGGGAGATGTTGGGACCATCAGATCATTTTTTAGTGGAAGGACAAAGTAAGCCACAAATGTTCTGAAATCCCGACGGTCATTGGATCGTGTTAAACCTTTTCGGATTAAAGAATGACAACTAGATGAAGTCAAAGTTACTTGAGGATTATACTGCGGGGAATCTCACTTTAGCAGAATTGTGAAGTCAAGATATTGAATTACCTGAAGTTTCGAAAGATGAAATTCTAAAGTCACTCTCAGTCGTCGATCTAAGATACATTTCAGATAGTATTCTAATTGTTAGATCAAGAAGATGAATATGTGTCACATCGAGAGATCTACATCAGCAGACCATGTCAGCAAGAACATGTGACATACCACGTCAGCAAGGACACGTGGAAAAGTCAGATAATGACAAGGGTCAAGATGAAATCGATAGATGAGGTACATATAAATCATGAATCTAAGTGACACGTGGCTACCACTCGACCCGTGCCATGTAAACAAGTGACATCTGTAAGTTCAGTCACTCCGGCAGATTTAGTTTGGGAGTTTAACCACAAATGACCTAAGTCTCAAAGTCCTGAATGCCGAAGTCCCAAAGTGGACATGAGTCGTCTGATCTGACGAATACTTAAGGTGCATTCTCAACCATTGATCAAAATATAGTGGAAGGATAGCATAAATAGAATAGCTGAAGTCCCGAAGTAAATGGTGGCCATCCTTCTCAATGCTTTATTAAGTCCCAGCCGTTGGATTAAGCAGTGAAAGGATAAGTGTAAGGATCAATTCTGACCATTGATCTTGTTCTTTGAAATAAACATGAACCAACCGATCTATTTGGCGAAATCATATTCGAAAGATTTGAAGGGACAAAGTCCCAAAGGGCGAAGTCCCGACAGTCATCCATTTCATCGAGAGATTAAATCGTGACTATTGATTATAATAAGCACTCAAGCGCTCATTTGGCCTAGCGTCGGGTCATCGTCGTTGGTCATATGGAATAAAAGATATAAAGGCAAAAAATAATGCGTCGCTAAAGTTCATAAGCCCGTGGTTTTGCGTTATCGGTCACATGTAATGGTTTGAAGGAAGTGCCTCTGTAGACCTCGGTTTCTGAAATAATTGCAGAGATTTGGGATCAAGTTAAAAGATGAAATTGATCCATATATGTGATCAATTTATGAAAAGCCTTCACGGTAAGAATAATAAACTGTGATTATGGTTAAGTTAGACGAAGAGGTGCGATGGTCCAAACAAAGGGACACGGTGTATCACACTCATGTCGTTTTGAAGAATATATAAACAAAGAAAGAGTGGTGAGAAGAAAGGGTCTCTGCAGTCTGAATCAAAAGATATATCAAATCACAGAATCAGAGAAAGATGCAGTAAAGAATTGATACATAAGTTTTTTCCAGATTTATAAAATAAGGGTGGTTGGGTGGTGCAAGGGCAGGTTGGTGCCTGCTGTTAGAGAAAGATTTGCCTCACCCTATGCAATATTTCAGAGAGGGCCTTATTACATTTCCCTATGCAGACTTGTCTTCCCTATTACTAGAATCCAGAGACAAAAATACAAATTTTTCCACTTGTACGCATCTTGCACCTTATACAACAAGTGTATACATAGGCTACTCAACTACAGCCCGCATACATCGACATTTGTGCCAGAAAATCAAAATTAAATGTCGGGTTTCCATGTCACGACAAGAGATCTCTGATCCTTGGCCTTCCATATACTGGAAACGTTCTGACTCGGCCTTTCAGTTGCATTTTTAAGGTTATAAAGAGGCAAATTTCGAGCTATGGAAAACGAGAAAGAATTCAACTTTGAGAGAAAAGTTACTCTGGAGAAATTATTACTTCATATTGAGTCTGCATCCCTTTTTCCTTTAATTCTGAACACAATGTTCAGCCCCCAAGATCTTCCCTTATTGATGGAGAACCTCATTGTCTCCTTTCTATGAGCTTGCCTTTGGTGGAGGCCCAGTTGGAAGGAACTTGGTTTCTCGGTTTCGAACTGTGCCGACACAGAAGTCTATAATATTTTCACTTTTGCTGATCATTTATTAATAGAAATACTCTCTTCCCGTCCAATTGATATCTTGCAAATATATGAGTTATTATCCATGGGCATGTTTGTTTTGTACATTAATGGATTATTCTATCTAATGTGCTAACCTTTTATATTATCATTATATGCTTGCTCTGCTTGTTTGTTGAGAACTTGTTGCAGGTATAAATCTTTGGGTCGAAGTGCTCAATGGTGAACATCATCAAACATCTGGATGAGGTAGGTCCCTTTCTTATCTCGCTTACACATTGGTTTATATAGCATGCTTTTGGGATAGAGTTGATTTATGTCGTCATATCCATCTGTTGTGGTTTACCCTAGCCATAGAGAGATTTTCCTCGTAACAGAATTGGCGACCATACTGGGGAGGAATCTTCTTTCTTAGGGTTTGAAGTACTTTTCTCCTTAGATTTCTCTCGTTTCTATTGTGGTTCTTGTTGTGTCATTGCTTGGCAGCTCCTGTGCATTTTGGGTCTGAGTTTTTAGCCTTTCTCCCTTGCACGACCTTGTTTTAAAGCATATATGCACTTTTTTCCTTGACAGTCGCGTATACATGTGGGCTGTGTCACTGCAAGCTGTGTCTATACGCTATGTTTGCCTAAACAGTTGCATAAATTAGTTTGCCTTGCCTTTTTTCCTGGTCTGGTGTTTGTTGGGTGGGATTTGATGCTTGTTGAGCCTTCTTGAGTCTTTGTAGTGTCTGTTGAGTGCTTGTGGGATGACAGGAAACCCTCTTTTGGTTGAATTTCTGGGCAAAATCTTTCTCTTCATCTTGTCATTTTTTATTGTCCTTGCACATTGGGCTAGGTGTTTTGTTGCTTGGTATCATGCTTGAGTTATCTCTTTTATACATAGTAGGGTTAYATATCAAGTTACTTTTCAGTCCATGCATTTTTCAGTTTTGATATATTGAAAATACAAAAAAATAGGCATTTTGCATTGCTTGGCATTTTTGTCTTTTGAATCTTTACCATTAGCTTAGTGCATATAGTGAAAGATTGCATTTTTACTTCTGAATTGTAGAGTTGAATTTGAAAATTGCATTGGTTTTTAGAAGCATATCATTCATCGAAAGTTAAAGTTAGGACTTTGCATTATTTTTATATTTACTTTTCTTACARAGTCATAACGCCATGAGTTTCACCACCATACCTTTTTGAGTAAGCACGGCCATAAAATCAACGCTATAATTTAAAATTTATTAGTAAYGATTTTATTTTCTAGGGTGCACAAACTAACCTAGGATTTAGTGCCTTGGAATAGGATTTTGTGAGTAAACTTCTCCAAGGCAATTAAATCAACTTATGTGTATGAGTCAGGGAGTGGAGAAATCCATTGTATAATTGGTAAGATCAGGAGGCTCCACTCACACCGGAGTTAATCACAGGGTCGCGCGAAGTTGTTTGAAGGGATATCCCCCCAATACCTTCCTAGCATCAGAGATATTTTTGGGGATCTATTCGTATCTGGGGATCTTGTTAGTGCCCTTACCTCCGTGAGAGGCGGTGCTTTCAAGGTTTCAAGATTTGCTACCCTGCCCATACAGTGGACCTAACTTACGACTTCTCGCATGTGCATCGATTATATAGTGGTTTATTAGTTGCTTGACTTAGGTGTCTCATAGGTTACTTGCAAGGCTTATTCTACAGGTACCCTGGGTCAGTTAAGGGTCGGAAAGCACATAGCCTTTATGGAGGATTACCTCTCCAGGGGGATCTGACCGACTGGTTGTTAAGCCCACAAGGGCCTTTATAACTGATTTTTTTACCTCTGATCTTTAGCAGAGAGTCTCAGGCCCCTCTTAGGTGAGACATACCTTCTTTAGGGAGGGAGGCCACTCAACCACTTTACCCCGTTTGCATGCATTTTGGTCATTTGACTTTTGGTGTGTTCTTTGACTACTAGTCGACCTTAGGAATCTATACTGAATTTTCATTATCATGGATAGTGGAGTTCCTTTTGCTCCCTCATTTACCACTACCCACCCTATGATGCCTACTCATTTCATGGGGACGAATCCTTTCTCTTTTCATAATGGTATGAAGAACTATGATACTCAGTCTGTGCCTTGGGCCTCTAGCCATTTTTCTTTTGATATGCCCTCACCCGTGCAATCCTCTCCCTGGTCCACTTATATGAATCCTAGCATTGGATCTAGGGGTACCATGGCCCCGATGCCTATGTCTTCATTTGATATGATTCATGTCCCTCGACCATCTTTCACGACAGGAGGTTGGAACCTCCCCTCTTACGGATCCAGTCCTAGTTATGCTCTTTCAGGAGCCAATACTCAGATGGGTGCTTATTCTACTTATTACACCTCATCCATGTATCCTTTGGCTACCATGTTGGTTCCTTCGAACACTTTTCCCATGACAGGTCCTCATATATCCTCGGGTATTTCATACGGGAAGAATCAGTTTTACGGTTCAGGCCACCCTCTTTACAGAACCCCTTCACAAGGGGGGCAGCATATATCCTTACCTAAGTAACTCTTATCATACTTCTGCCTTTTCACAGACTTCGGTAATGATGCTCGTACAAACCTCTTCAGACCAATTCGGCGGAGGATACCACCTTTCCAGATAGGGACAGGGGATAAACTAGGACCCTTCTTGTCCTACAATGTTTCAAAGCCAATCTTTCCCTGGACCTTGGAATCAAATGCCACAACTCACCACTATTCCAATCACTTCCAATCATACTGGAGCTCCATCACCAACCTCTTCTAGTAATGTTGGAGATGATTCAACAACCTCTATGAGTCATGTTGATCACCCGCACCCAACCGCTGCTAGTCATGCTGGGGGCACCACTTTAGTCACCATGAGTCTTATCAATTTCACATCTCCAACCTATGTACATCATGTAGGAGATGATTCTCTCATCTTTGCTTGTCTTATTGAAAGCATGTCACCAACCATTGTGAATGACGTTGGGGGCATTGAGAAGCCTTGATGCCCCAGACGTAAGCCTAAATTTCTTTGCAATACTTGCGAAGGAGATCACCTTACTCGTATGTGTCCAGCCACTGCTGAGATACCAAAAGCCCGGGGCTCACCCAAGTGCCCTTCATATTTTGAGGCCTCTGTGGTTTCCCCGCACCATGTTCCTCCTTTGATTAACGCGGTGGTAACTTTATTCCAAATCTCTCCTGAACTCACCCCCGTTGTCGAGGGTGATGTGTCCCCTACCCCTGTTATCATGCATCATCTTCAACCTAGTATTGAAGAAGTGGTCGAACCAATGCAATCTCTGGTCAATCCTACTCTCCTTGTATAGGGTGATGCATATTTCAACCATGTCATAATCATTCCTGATCCTGCACCCTCTAAACGGGAGAGGTTTATTCTCTCCCTTAGTGCTCTCCCTCCAAGTCCCAGGGAAGTTCCCTTCGATTGGGATGGCCTCGTGGGGTATCCAATGCCCACACCCATGTCTTTCCCAGTGAGAGACATTATCTGGTCCATCATGGAGACTATATACTCTGTTATTACTTGATCCTCCTCTACTTGGAGAGATTTGGGTTCTCCCAAGATTATGTCGGTTATTCGTAAGATACTGACATTTCGCAGAAGTCCATCATGGGAGCCTTGGCCTCCCCCTAGACTTCCCACCTAGAATATCCTGAATGAGTCCAAGTTAAGCTCTTTTCTGACTCATCTAAAAATCAAAAAGATTTTCGAGTGATTTCTCCCTTTCACACTCGTTAAATTGGACTTGAAAGGTCATGAGTCCTAGTTAATCTCTTTTCCGACTCGTTATTAAAAAATGAAAAGATCACCGAGTGAACTTGTCTTTTTCACACTCGTAAATTGGTTTTAAAAAGACATCTATTTGGCATAAGTTTATCCCTTTTTCACACCAAGTAGAATAAAAGATATAAAAAAGGACATTTTTGGGCATTAAGTTGTAATTGCATCTCATGCCCTTGCTTGCAGTATTGAGCCTATAGTCGGTTCTCGCTTTGTGTTATAAATCGTTTGCCTCGATAGTTTTGCATCCTCAACCAAGCAGAGCCTTGTTTATATCCTTTGCAATTTGACACCCTATACCTAGGAGGGAACATTCCCCCAAGTGTCCATCTCCCGCATGCACTTCCCTGCATTGAGTATAGGTATGTTCCACTAATGGAACTAGTTTTTCTTACTTGCGACACTCGTTTCCTCCTCTGTATCATAGAATTCATTTGTCTATGAAAAAACAAAAAAAGACAGGCGGGAAGGGAGTATTATCTTGTATCGGCAATAGTCATGTTGCCTTTCAACAGAGCACAAAGTTATTTGAGTCCATTAATCATCATAATGTTGGGATTATCATGGCCTTAGGAAGCTAAACTCATTACAGAGTCTTCTCTACCGACTGGTTACTCTTCCAATCCCTACAGAGAATTTTATCGATGCCTCCTACATCTTACGGTTTCATCATCAGGTCTATGTTGTTGGAGTCCTCCATATGTCTCATGTCTTGTTGAAAGGAAGCCTATCAACCTGTGTCGGCCACTCCTCGGAACTCTTGACTTTGCATGTCGGCCATACCCTCAATTTGTCTCAGAATCACATGATATTGTATTCCTATCATCCACCCTGGCCCTACTTTCATCATTGGTAGGTAACCTTGAACACAGCAGTCGACATTTGATCATTGGTAGGTAACCTTGAACTCAACAGTCGACATTTCATCATTGGTCACTCATTGGGTGGCTTCCCTTGTGTTTGACGGCAAGACATCTATTCAAACATTGGGATTCGTGCAGTGTCTTGGATGCCATTAGCCTTATTGGTGGTTTCCTCACCTTTGTCGGCATTTTTCATCATTGGTTGTTATTCAGAGGGTATTTTTCGTGTACCACTTTCCCTTGGCACATGTGAAAAAACGCACAGGGTCATTGCTTCGTGAACATGCTCTTCGTCTGATTTCCACCACATCATGAAGCTCTTGCTTTATACCTCGTGCTGACCGATGAGAGATGCCTTAATGCTCTCCTTTCAGCGAGTCTCTTTCCATCGACTTCAGCCCATTTATTCTGGAAACAGGACCTAGAGTCTTATGAGTACCTTGAGGCTTATAGTCGTCAGTGGCAGGCTCTCTCACCATCAACAGTTGGGAATACATCAATGTCTCCTAATCAATGGATTCTTCAGGTGTTCGACACCAACTCCTTTATTCACACTTGTACTCGGTGCCTTGATACCTACTTTCATTATTGGTAGGTTGTCTCGTGTTTGTTAATGCTATACCTCAATGACTGGTAATCAAACGATGTCTCATTGTGTTCGACCTCAACTCCTTTATTCACATGATGTAGACTTGCACCTTTGGCAGATTGAGTAGAAGACTTGAAGACATCACTATGTGGCTGCAACTTTCTTGAGTTGTTGCTTCCTTTTCATTGGACCAATACCTATATGACTTCAGTGATCATGGTAGATCAGATTGTACTCCACAGTATACAGATATCTTCAGATTGGTTTTGAGACTGGTTCTACTGGGCCTTGTTTGTGACTATGACAACTATTGGCATGTAACCGCATTTTTATTTGCCTGTTCATGGCCACAAACACTTGTTTGGTATATTTTCACATGATTCTGCAGTGTATTTTTGGCAGCCATGTATGCAAAGTCAGTGTAGAATGTAACGAGCAACTGAGTTCATCCATTTGGTTCTCTACCACTCCACTTATGGATTATTTATAATGTGTTTTGACCATCATAGATACTCCTTTGACCTCACACATTAGGGGGCATCTATTAGAGCAAGATTTTCCTCACCCTATGCAATCTTGCAAAGAGGGCCTTATTCCATTTTCCTATGCAGACTTGTCTTCACTGTTACTAGAATCCAGAGACAAAAATACAAATTTCTCCACATGTACAGATCTTTCACCTTATACAGCAAGTGTATACACAGGATGCTCCACTACAGCCCGCGTACATTGAGATTTGTGCCAGAAAATCAAAATTAAATGTTGGGTTTCCATGTCACGACAGGAGATCTTTGATCCTTGGCCTTCCATATACTGGAAACGTTCTAACTCAGCCTTTCAGTTGCATTTTGAAGGCTATAAAGAGGCCAATTCCAAGCTATGGAAAAAGAGAAAGAATTCAAATTTGAGAGCAAAGTTACTCTGGAGAAATTATTACTTCATATTGAGTCTGCATCCCTTTGTCCTTTAAGTCTGAACATAGTGTTCATCCCCCAAGCTCTTCCCTTATTGATGGAGAACCTCATTGTCTCATTTCTATGAGCTTGCCTTTGGTGGAGGATTGAAGTAGTGGAGGCCCAGCTGGAAGAAACTTGGTTTCCCGGTTCTGAACCGTGCCGACACAGAAGTCTGTAATATTTTCACATCTGTTGATCATTTATTAATAGAAATACTTTCTTCTCGTTCAATTGATATCTTGCAAATATATGATTTATTATCCATGGTCATGTTTGTTTTTTATATTAATGGATAATGTTATCTAATGTGCTAACCTTTTATATTATCACTATATGCTTGCTCTGCTTGTTTGTTGAGAACTTGTTGCAGGTATAAAGCTTTGGGTCAAATTTCTCAACGATGAACATCATCAAACATATGGACGAGGTAGGTCCCTTTCTTATCTCACTTGCACATTGGTTTATATAGCATGCTTTTGGGATAGAGTTGATTTTTGCAGTCATATACGTCTATTGTGGTTTACCCTAGCCATAGAGAGATTTTCCTCATAACACATGCAAAGGGAGTTGGTGCTTCCTTGTCAGTTGTAGCTAACTAAAACAGGGGGTCGTAGCCTCCTACTAGTTGGTACTAGTGAACAAGGGTGTGGGTGCATCCTGATCAGTTGGTGTTGATCGAAAAGGAAGAATATCTTCCTTCTATGTAACATGTAAAACAAATTTTGCAGTTAATAGAAAAGCATTTGTGGTTTTCCCAATTGGGTTCCACGATAAAATATTGTGTTAAGATTTTGTTTGCATTAACAAAAGAAAAATTGATATAATTATTGCGTCACTGATTCACCCCCCCCCCCCCCC
>ML795593.1:88730-122403 GCA_009831015.1 Picea engelmannii | reverse complement strand
AAATTATTTCGAAATAATACTCATATATCCAAAATAAACATGTTGTCTAAAGATCCCCAAAGTCAACTGTCATAGAACAATAGATATTATAAAAAAAAAACTAGAAACCATATTTTCCAGTCTGTGATGCAATCCTTCCTTGATTGTTGTTGTCACCTCTTGATTTTCCTGAATTTTCCTTTGGCTGTGCAGAGCCTTTAGGCCTAATTTCACTAATCACATGGGAACAATCGTCCCTCAAATGCATCCAGGAAGACACGGATTTGTCAAAGCCATTGGAGGGTGAGGAAGGGGCAGCAGTGGCTTTTCCTTTATCAAGTGCATGGTGTGCCTCAATTTTCAATATCTTGCTAGCATGGGAGGATTGCACTGGTGAGTGATAAGGGGCAGCTTGGGCAATGGGGTTAATAGGTGGAGGAGCAGGCAAAGACAATTTGGGCCAGCCACGACGTTGGGAGACTGTCAAGTGGACAATCTCCTACCATCCATCATTTTCAGAGACCTCGGCTTGTAATGAGACGTGAGGAGGTACAGGGATACCATGTGCTTGCAGGGCTTGGAAAGGAGGACTTTTAGACCTAGGTTGGACAATTCCTTGCCCAATCCAATTAAAGAATCCAGCATGAAACAATTGTCCAAGCTCTTCTGAATCAACATCAAAATGTAAGGAGAACATGGGCCTTCTTGGGCCTCGGTTCCATTTACCTCTACCTATGTTTCCTCGACCATGGTTACCCCGAGAGTAGGGGGTGAAAAAGGGTTTTGGGATATGTGAGGGGTTTGTATTGAGCGGAAATATGATATAATGAAAGGGGAGAAGACATGGTCACTACTCAATGACAACAATCAATCAATTGTAAAGCAAACCAATAAAACCTCACTGCAATCCACACAAGACACTATCACCTTCATCCACTTTAACACAAAAATTCCCTTGACTGTAATCAATCTCAGAACATGGGGTGAAAAATGAATATGGGAGGTGAAAGGGTTTGTAATTAGCAAAAATATGAAATAATGGAAGGGAAGGAGAATGATTAATGTTCATGAAATTAATTAAGTGATCCACAAAACATTCTGCGAAAGGAGATGCATCAACCATCAATCACTTGACCAAATAATAATTTATGTGCATTTAACTAGTTCATTGTTCATAATCAAATATCCAACACAGTGCCATCACAAGACAGTATGTATTGCACACAATTTGTAAGAGGTTCTATTTCCTTCAGTCACATACTCTGCATTTTATAACAATTTACGAACAATACCCATTTCCAATCTGTAACCATCAAAATCAACCACTGCCCATGCATTACTTCAATCCACAATAATACTCAAAAGTCATATTTTCAAATTAACAATGAAGTCACTATCACTGCAATCGGGCCCATCATTTAGATGCAATGACATTCGTTGAACATATATGACAGTAACCAAAATAATCAAGAGCGAAATGCCACACTGGAATGACAATTAAACATACAACCCACAGTCACCATTTAGACCCAACTTGTGCCAATGGTAATTCGGCCAGGCAATGTAACTCTGCCACTATAAAAAAAACAATCCAATGTGGCTTAAAGAGATGGGCCATTCACCAAACATGACGAGGTGTTAACGACAAGCCTATCTCAACCAATCGATCAGGATGCAACAAAACGTGCTCAAAAATCTGCGAGTATCTCTGACTGTGAGGACTCAAGCCTTCTATGTTATACACAGTGCACAGCCAACAAAACCCCGTGATGCAACAATTTCACTTTAACAAAAACAACACACAGTCACGGTAACAACTCAACATTTCGTGTTGAGCCATCAATTTAATATAACACTGCTTCGATTTAGTCACACCGTGATCGAAAATGCTGTGCAAACTCATGTTTATACAATCAAACAAGCATAAGGCTGTAGTGGATATACTCATTATAATCATCCAGTTCAATAATCATCCGACCCCAAAGAAAACCATAGTTACCACGCTCATTGTTTCATTTGCAAAAACACTATGCACATAACGCGACATGCATGAGCAACATCAAGCATTTGTAACCAATGTCAACTATCATCCAAATAATCATTAGTGTCACTACCAATGACTGTGTATCAACCCAACAATTCGCCACTGTTGTAAAAAAGACAATCAACCTAACCAGTTGTGGAAACTATGCTTATCTATACATCCAATCCAATCAGGCAGAGCCATTTTTCATTAACAATACCGAGTTACAAAGAGAGCGACTCTGTGTACTTTGAAAGTGTAATCGGAAATGTAGGGTTCACCACTGTTGTAACGAAAGGGGTGACTATATACCAACCAACACGACTATCACATGACCAATTGGGCTAGCTCGTATTCGAACTAATCGATAATTATACAACCATAACCAAGTAGGAAACCCAAGAGGCCAAGTTGGTATTCTCTATCACTCTTCAGACATGAGGGCCAAGGTTTGTTGCGTAACCAACACAGGGAGAGTAGAGCCACTCTTATGAGGCTAAAGGTGTATACACAGAGAGACCCATCCGTGGACAGGTAACAAATTCATGATAGGGGGCCACAATAGAAAGGTGAAGCTTTAATTTGGCTTGGCAATGTTATTTAACGTACGCAGGGTAGAACCCTCGTGTTCTTCGAGTGAACAATCCTAGCCAAGGGATGAAGACAGGGCCAAGGAAGAACAAGAACCTCATTTTGTGACCCTTGGTGGTGCAATCAACCAAAGCCGAAGTGAACAAAACAAAGTAATGCAGAAAACCTTCGACCATTAAACCCATGAAAGCTAGAGACTAGATTTAGTGACAGTGCGTGAAGATAGCTATGCACCCAAGACTAAACAAAAAACCTCCAACCAAACAACAATTATAACAAAGAGTTATCACCCAAGAGGACCAATAACCTCGACGAACTCAAAATTGTTACAAGAAGAACCATCCACTCTTCATTCCAAGAACCCAAATTTCACACAGTTGCAACACGTAGGAAAACACAAACCCATACACCTGAGCCAGTAATCATTTCATAACTAGAGCAGAATCACGAATGGCCAAAAAAAGACATACCTGTAATCGAATTCCTTAAAACGAGAGCTGGTCGAGCGGTTCTTCCTTGCCAAAATTTTGGATCACAACCACAGCAGCAAGATCAAACAATAGCCCGATTAGGGTGGCGTGTAGGGGTAAAGGTGGCATGTAGTAAATGCACGTCGCCTCCACCCACCATTCATTTACTCATCAATACATGCCAACCAACTTTCAATTAACACCATTAATCTAACTCTGCGTTGGAATCTGCATAGGTTACTTTCCAAATGCGATTTCCATATCATATATCCAATTTCTTATTATATAACTCAAACAAAATCGCATAATCATTAACGCTCAACACCTTGTCAAATGAGCCGCCGATGTTCAATCTTTCCAAATATACCATATGTGGATCGGCCACATAATTCAATTAACCATTAGCACTATCACCTTGCCAAATGCGCCACCAACATTTCACACTGTATGCATATTAAACATGTAATTCAATCACAATTTCATAACCATTTTCTTGCTAGTTAGGGCTTAACAATGATCATCAAGTATTTTCATGCATGTAGTATAGTTAGGATAGCTTAAAAATATTCCCTTTGCAATTGTTTCTCATTTCCTTCAAATTATTCGCATGTGATATTGCAGAACTGGGTCCCTTTCCTTTGCATTTGTTCTAGTATTTTGCCTCTCTCAAAACTACCCTTCATGTAATTTTACTAACATGTTTGTTGTGCAGGTGCGATAAGAACAGACAACAATGAAATTAATGAATAGCATAGGTTGTAGTAACATAAGGAATCAACGCTTCATAAGCTCAAATCATAACCAATAACAACAAGATCTTCATCAACCATGTAAGTCGTGTCGCACATCATCATAACATAAAAAATTAACAGATCTACTCTCCAATAGTTCAAGGGGGTCCCACCTACTAGTATTATTTAGTTTTTTATAATAATAGGCTTTAGCAACACTTTGCGGGCAGAACTTCATTGAAAATTTTAATCGTCAACACACCTCTCTTTTGGAGTCTTCTACTTGCAACCTGGATCAATTTTGGTGAAGTCATTTGGTAATTAGTGTTTTCATGCATGATTATTCTTGGTGAAGTAAATCTGCTTTTGTCATTACTTTTGAATGGTTATGGTATATTTTCTTGCTCATAATAAATATTATGAAATTACATGTTTGATAAACCTCAGAAGTGAAGAACTTAAGTTACTACTTCACTTTGTATTTGCTAGATTTTGCCTAATTGGTTTATATTGACAAGCCTCTAAAGCTCTAAATTGCTAACTCTTTAGAGGTCTTGATCAATTGTGGTTGCACCTAAATATTTCTTCAATTATCTAAGAAGGAGGAAAACCGCTAGGGCCTAGAAGTGCCTACTCTCTAGTAGCTCACCTCCCCAAAGATTGAATCCCAAGAAGACTTAAGTTACTACTCTTCTAAGATTCATCTTTTACTTGGATAAACATAATCATTTTGTTGCTTAGTCCAAACGAATGTTGTTGAAATCTTGACTCCATAACCCTTTAAAGGCACTAGTCATTACACTCCTTTTGTACAGAGATCAAACCAACACTCAAACCTTGAACTTTCTAGCTTTCACTAACTAAAACTAACTCTAACCTAGCCTAGATAAGTAATTTACTTGATGTTGTTATAGATCAATATTATAACCTTCTTAATGCAACAAATTTTCTGCATACACTACATTTAATGCTAGCTAAACACTTCTAAATTAGATTGTGACAATTAATTATCATTCTGCCTAATAAAAGCTATCTTTTCATTGTCTTTTCAGGCAATTTAGAGGCATATTTCTTGCAGTTGTTATAAAATACTTATTGATGTTGTAAACTTTCATTTTGCTGCAATTTTACATCAGCTAGCATACATTTTAGTGACTTACTGTCTTATTGAAGCACCAATATCATTTTGTACTTAAAACTGCCATATTCTCACTTGTTGTCTTGTTCTGGGTAGGTACACTTCATCCATTACATTTTTCTTCATCTCTTAAGACATAAAGACCTTTTGACTTGAGTGACCAGTGAGAGCGGGGTATTTTTGCATCCTTGTTTTAGTTTCATCAGCCCTTTAGGTCACTAGGGATGTCTCCCTTGGGGTAATTTTAACATACTCCTAAACAGAAAAGGGTTTCCTATTAAGGTTACAGTGATAGATCACCCCCTTGTTACACCAATAATGTCTCACTTGCATTGGGCTTTGGGCAAGTACAGATTGTGCGATAACATGGGGGATAGGCTCTATTGCCTCCTTCCTTCTTCTATTGTGTCACTATTGTAAATCCTTCAATTGTATCCCAAGTTGTTCTTATGGGGGGATGTTAGGATATTTAGACACTTAGGAGTTAGTTAAGATCTACTTGGTCTAATGTGTCGTTAGGTAAAAGTGTGTTTCTTAGTGTGTTTCTTTAATATGCATTAGCATGCATTTGTAGTTAGGAAATCTGACCGTCACGATATGTTCCCAGCATAGAGTGTGTTAGCACTAGAAGTCACCCTCAGATTGCGGGAGGATAAGCCCAGTACCCATCAGATTTTTTTGTGGATGTTGGTTTTATATGAGTGGAGGTCAAAGGAAAAAACTCAATTTATGAATGATGTTTCAACACAGAACTGATCAAGAAATGCACAGGGAAGTGAGGGCCACATTAACTTCAGTCAGTGAATTGAGTTTAAGTCTGAGCAGATGGAAGACTTAGTGATAAAGGTGGACAAGACTGCTATGGGCATCAGGCTTTCAAGCAACTTGGAGAGGAAAATTTTAGGCTCAAGAATGATCTAGAACTCAAGCTTCAGACATCGAAATATGTCCAAACGACATAGTCACGGTAGCATAATAATAACACCTACATTATCATGCAACTACAACAAATCGACTGAATCCTCCATGCCCAAGTCATTCAATGTGAGAGGGAAAAGATAACAATGAAGTTGAATAAAACTGGTCACAGAGATATTGTAATCAAACCTACATTACAATACAACTACAACCCTCGACCGGATCCTCCATGCCCGAGTGTTTTAGCACAGTTTTTACAAAGAGATGGAAAGAGGTTGACTTCTATTAATGCGAAAGTCTCAAATGTGATACATAACCAGAGAACAGTTCTGGTATCAAAAATTAAAAAATAGGGAGCTCTACTCAACCAGTTGAAGACCTTAACAAAATATCAAAACTACCTATTTATTCAGAACTGTCTACAACCACTAGGGGCGTGATCGGACCACTGCATTCAAGGCTTTCTATCTACTTATTCTTTTGTCAGACTGTGTAGGCATTCTTCTATCAGACACGAGCTCATATCAGTATGGGATTGCAGGAAAATCTGTCCATAGGGGAACTCTGGGCTGACAGTCTGCCTCCACGGCCAGTTCTTTCAAGCTTTCCATTTATGGGGTGAGATGAGATTTCAACCACCATCCCCATTTAAATTAACTACTTTCATCAGGATCAGGATGGGGCTTGACGCCTAAGGAACCGCTAGGTATTTCCAAAGGCTCTTTGAGTCAACCCGACACCTTGAAATCGTGATGGTTTCATGTTGCAACTAACACGGGCGTCTTCGGCCTTTGGCGCAGCTCACTTGAACTATGCACCTTTTCTTGAATGCGACCTCGGGCCATGACCCAGAGCTTATCTCCACAGACGCTTCGTGAGTTCACTTTTTAGGGAACCTGTGCATTGCTTCACGCAAATCCTATGATTCGTGAAGCTGTGAGTCCATTTCTCTCGTCGCCACATGCCCCACAAGATCTGTGGTCCAGATTTACTTTGCGCTTCGCGAAGCTCGCCTTTGCCCCACTTCAAAACTCTCGAAAGTCATTTCCACGAATTATCTTTACACACGGAGATCAACGGTCCTATTCGAATGACGATCAATGACTTAGATCATATCCTCGTTCCATTTAGGAACTTTGGGACCTCGGATATTTCGGGACTTCGGGCTTCGGAGAAAGCCGAAGGGAGAAACACCCCTAATCCCAAAACCTGAAATCCAAAATAGATCGTGTCCGTCCGCTAAGGAAGGATACGCGACATTTGATTTTCAACTTCGGACCTCTGTCTAACGTTTAAACTTCGCGCAACTTTATAATTTCGATCGCCTGAGGGCCACAAATCCGAAACGCTCCTGGAATCTCCACTGCTGAAAAATTGAACTTGCCTGTTGCTTGCGTTTTGAGACTGAAATGGACGGTTATGAAAGCTGCACTTTATGTCCATGGCTACATCCTGTGTGAACAAGGACCTGCACAACTTTTTTGTGGGTTGGGGAAAACAGGGAGACAAGTGACTGCAACAAAAAGGGATGAGTGCTTAACCTTAGAGAAAAACAAAAAGGCATTGGGCCAAGACTTCTTTCGAAAATGAGATCAAGGGAAATCAGGGCAAACAAAATGATTTTACCAGTTGAAGGTGGAAAAACTTAAGACTTGGCCTGCGAGAGGGGGAGAGGGACATGGGAAACATACAGACTTAGGTACCAACAACGAACACATACGACTCCAGACAACATCATGTGATAACATTGGGCTCCACAGGGGATGGCATGCTCCCTGTGAGCTGCCAAGAACGCGCAGTTCCAGTGCCTTAGCTTTGGGTTATGGAGTCTCTTATTAAAAATGAAAATAGAAGAAAAAACAATATTTACAATGGTGGGAAGCCAATCATGGCTTAAACAAAATATTTCTTCAGAAAATGCCCATTGACAGGGCCACCCAACACTTCAGAATCCTCCAAGTTCTGCAATTTGTAAGTGTTGTTCGAGAATAACTCAGAAATCTTGAAGGGCCCAATCCACAACGCTTCAAATTTTCCATGTTTGCCTTTGTCTTGTTTGGGGGCATCCCATTTGAGCACTAGATCCCCCAGCTGGAAATACTCTTGTTTGATTTCTTGTCAAAGGCTCACTTTACTTCCGCTGATGGCCCTGTGCTTTATCGAGCAACTGCTCCCTAGTCTGTTGCACTTCTACCAGCTACAATATCTTCCTGACCATGTCATCAGGTTCTCCTTGGTAGTCTTGGAGAAACTTTGCCACAGGCAAAGCTAGTTGAGCAGGAAAAATAGCCTCAATGTCATACACCAGCGGAAAAGGGGAAATTCCCAGTGACCTTTTGGTTGTAACTCTGTCAGCCCATAATGCAAACTTTAGTTTTGAATCTCAGGCTTTCTTGTTGTCTTCTAACAGCTTCTTGATGATCCTTATGAGGCTCTTATTAGAATATTCTTCTAAACCATTTCCCTGAGGGTAGTAGCGAGTAGAATGGACCAGTGTGATCCCATACTGCTCACATAAATTAATCAATGGATCAACTTTGAAAGAGGCAACATTGTTTGTAACAATCCTACTTGGACAACCAAATTGGGACATGATGTCTTCAAGGAAATTTATGATCACCTTGTGGGAGGCACTCCTTGTAGGGATGGCTTCTATACATTTGGTAAAATAATCAGTCGTCGTCAAAATCCACCTATGCTGGCCACTTAAGGCAGGGTGGATCTCTCCAATGAAGTCGAGACCCCACTATTGAAAAGGTCCAGAAACCATCACAGGTTTCAAAGGCAAATATTTGATTTGTTGTTTTCTAGCAAACTTCTAACACTTGGCACATGCTCTAATCTCTGTACAAACATCCGTGAAAAGGTTGGGCCATAAATACCCAGCTCTGAGGATCTTATAAGTTGTGGTCCTCCAGAAATGATGCCCCCACATGAGTTGTTATGAAAATCAATCATAGCTCCCTGGGCCTCTTGTGGATCCAGGCATCTTAACAGAACTCCCAGGGGGTCCTTCCAGTAAAAATTTGATCAATGATACAATACTTAATTGCTTTCAGTTTTAAGGCCCTTACCTTGTTTTTGTCCAAACCATCAGGAGGCTTCAACTTTTGCAGGAAGTGTATGATGTCTTTATACCAGGTGCATTCTGCTAAATTGGGGTTGACATGAGAGTCTTCAACAACGATCCCAATTTGTTGATTTTTTGAGTCTATGTTCATGAGATTTACCCCCAATGCCTTGTAATTTGATTCAAGCAGTAACCTGACCAAACCTTAGCCTTTCACCAATTTGGTGGGTTTTATTTCCAGGTCAAACTCCATAATCTTGGCAATCCACTTACTTATTTTCCCATCTATATCAGGCTAGATCAATATCTCCTTTACTGAGGCCGAGGGAACATATTCAATAATTTTTTAATGTAGGACATAGATTCTGAAAGCCTTGAGGGATTTGACTAAGGCATACACTTGCTTCTCCATTATACCGTATCTCACCTCTGCATCCCTCAATGCTCTGCTGAAAAAGGAAATAGGTTGCTCTAACCCTTTAGAAATTCTCTGTAGCAACACAACAACCAATGTATTAGATGAAGCAAAAGAAAATGTCAGAAATTCCTTAGAATAGTCAAGACCGATGAGCACATGCGCTTCAGTCAAAGCCTTCTTAATTTGGTTGAAAAAATTTCTAGACTCAACAGTCCACTTTACTTCATTCCCCTTTTTAAGAATGTCTGTAATGTTCTTAACTAACTTAACAAAATTAGAAATGAACCTCCTCAGAAAGTTGATTTTACCCAAGAAAGATTGAACCTCTTTCTTCGATCTGGGAAACAATAAGGATTGGATGGCCTCTACTCTGCTTGGATTGATCTTTACCCCTTCAACTGACACAATATGCCCCAACAATTTTCCTTTTTGCATAGCAAATAAAGACTTATTAGGATTGAGGGAGAGTCCAAACCTTCTGCACTTCAAGAAGACTTTCTTCAAATGGTGACAATGCTCTTTATCATATCTGGAGAATACTGTAATGTCATCCAGTTAGATGACTACAGATTTGTCCTTTTCTCCAATGAAGGCAATGTCCATGGCTCCCTGGAAGGTTGCTCCTGCATTCATCAGTCTAAAGGGCATTTTGGCATACATGAATGTACCCCAAGGAGTTGTGAAAGTTGTTTTCTCTCTATCTTCAGGCAAGACAAAGATCTGATTGTAGCCAGAGAAGCCATCTATCATAGACATCATGGATGAACCGGTCACTCTCTATAGAACATGCTCCATCTTCGGCAAGGGGTAATTGTCTTTTTTGGAGCTCCTATTCAAATTCTTGAAGTCAACACATAACCTGATTTCTCCATTCTTTTTCCTCACAGGTACCAAATCAGCCACCCATTCTGAATATCTCAAGGGGATAATGATCTGGGCATCCAACAACTTCTTTACTTCCCTTTCTATAATAGGCAACAACATGGGGTTTATTTGTCTAATCTTCTGCCTAAAAGGTTTTGCCTCTTCTTTCAAGGGAATTTTGTGTTCCATGATGTTCGTGTCGTATGTTCTTAAGTCTTCATATTTCCAAGCGAAAACATCAGCGAATTTCCTCAAAAGTTTGGCATACTCAGCCCTTTTCTCCTTTGACAGCCTAGTAGACATCTTCACATACTTGGGATCCGTCTCTGTTCCTAGATTGCATTCAGTCACGTCAGCCTCTTCAATTGATCCTTCAACCCTCACAACAACATCATTTCTATCAAACAATCTTTCCAAAGGGACAAGCCCCTTTGGAATATTAAAAGCTGAGAAGAAACTGTCCATCATATCCCATACTTCATTTCTACTCAACATCTCCAAACACTGCCAACTCCTCAATATTCATGTCCTTTGCAGCTCTCAAACATAGGACAAGAGCCTCATATTCTGCCACATTGTTTGTTGTTTCAAATTCCAACTTGCAGGACATAGATATGGTCTCTTGGGTAGGGGAAATAAAAACCACTCCGGCACCAGCACCTTCCCTAGAAGTTTCTCCATCAAAAAACATTTTCCAAATAGAGACATTGGAAGGAGGGTCTTCACAAGAGGTGATGGTCTGCTTTCTGATTTCGATGGGTGCTTGAGGACCATCAGTGAGTTGTAACATATTGGTCCCCAGATCAGTATCTACTGTGAAAATGGGGTGGTTGGTCGGATTTTCTTCATCACTGATGATGTACGTGAGTTGTGCTTCTTTGTAAAGTCTTCTTTGTTCACCTCCAAACACCGAAATAGTGGCATATGCAAGGTCCATCTGCAAGGTTCCCCCTAGTCTTTTGATCCATGATCTAGACAAGAACATCCCAAACTTAGGGGGAACATCAACTACCACTATGTCCATGAACACACTCTTCATTGCCAACTGGAACAAGGAGACATCGAGGTCCTTAATAACCCCAAGACATTTCACCTTTCTGGAATCGAATGAATACAGGTCATGGTACGTTTTTGTAACCTCTAGCCCAAGCTCATCCATGACAATCTTAGGCATGAGATTGTGAGATGCCCTCGAATCCATCAAGCAGTTGTGCAACACTTTGTCATGAATATTAAATGATGTGTAAAAAGGGGGTGAGGAATCATCTCTATCCTCTACCAAAGGCCCTAGTATGACATCTAGCTTTTCATCTTGGAGATTGACTGAGTCTATGGAATGAGGTGAAGGATCAGGCTGCAACATTTTAGAGAGGCACCTCTTGAAGTCCTCATGCTTGACTAACTCCGACAGAGGCACTGGGATCCTAATCTTTTGAATCTCATGCTCGAATTTAAAAGAGGAGGGAGGTTTCAGAATCTCCTTCTATATTGTTGTCTGCCACATCTTTATCATGCTTCTCTGCTCTAGAAGGTTGATCAGAAGTATCAGGATTTCCCTCTTTCTTTCTAGACCTCATGCTATATCTATTTGGATTGTTTCTAGTCTTTTACCCCTTGCTCAACTCATTTAGTTGGCTATCCATGAGAGACTCTTCATATGCAGATTTGGTTAAAAGAGGAAATAAGGAGGCATCTCCAAGACAATGGATTTCAGGATCAAGATCTTCTTCCTCTCCTTCTTCATCAACAACAAGTTTGTTTTGGAGGGGACCTTGAATTTTCTGGTCATCCCTATCCTTGTTCCTTTAATCTCTCTAGATGATCTAAGGGGCATTATTTGGTCTTTTGAAATTTCCCCTATTATCAACATTTAGGGGATTCCTATAGCTTTGCTTTCCTTCCAGTTTCAACCTTTCCACCTCAACAGAGAGTGATTTTACCAGCTTGGCCAATTCATCTACTTGAGGGTGGGCAACATAGGAACCAGAGGTCGAAGCTTCATACCTCCCCTTTCTTCTATCTCTATCGGTCTTACTCCTAAGTTTGTCAACTACCAATATATTGGACTCTACTTCAAGGGCCGCATATTGCATATGAGCCAAGGAGGTAGCTCTTCTTTCTCTGAACAGGAGGCAAAACTCAGGGTCGAAAGCGCAAGCATAAGTAATTTTGGCAGAGGTTTTTGTAGGCTTAATCTTAGTGGGAATTTTATTATACATTTTATCAAACCTCTTTGAGAAGTCAGAAACAGATTCCCCTTCTTCTTTCTCTAGTGATCCAAACTCTATAATATAGTAAAGGAAATCTCTTTTATCCCCCCAATGTCTTAAGAATGCATTATCTGGGGCTTCAATCCCAACAATAGATCCAAGAGCCAAGGCCCTAAATCATTTCCTATCCTCCCCATCAAGGCTATGAACAAAAGTTATCATCCATACATCTTCATTCACAATGACATAATTATCTGCATAACTGTAAAAGGTTGCAAGGTGTTCCTTCGCAGTTATGTCTCCCTCGCCCATGAACTTGGGCAACTGCTTAAGGTAGCCACCAGCTGGGAGAGCATTTAGAGGCTAAGGTAGAACAAGAGGGCCGTATCTAGCAACCACTATAACATCCATTCTATTTCTAGAGGGATTAGCTCCTGCCATTGGGATGTGAACTGGAGGAGAACCAGGAGGAGATGGAGTTTGGACAGGTGAGACTAGAAGTGTGCTTCTGGGAGAAAAGGGGAACGACTGAGTGTTGGGGGGAAAAGCTACAGGGTTTAAAGGGAAAGAAGTTTCCCCCCACTTTGGATACAACAACCCTAATAGGAGGAGGAGTAGTAAAGCCCGGAGTGGGAAATTCTTCTAAGGTTTTGGGTCTAAACCACTGTACAACTTCAGGGGAAACATGGGTGTCAAAGTTTTCTCCTTCCAAACTGAGACTAGGAGGGGATAAATCAACAGGAAAACTCCCAAAATTGAAATTTTTGGAAACTCCAACAGATGGTATAATAGAAGAATTAGAAGCAGCTACTGGAGTTTTTAAAGAAGGATTATGAAAATTACTAGAATCACCAGGTATAGCAGTCGAAATTCCTTCTAGAGGGGTCTTTCCCTTTCTGATAATTTTCTCTGGGCCGGCTTCAGGTGTTGCCAGAGGCAGTTGTGGAGTGGACCTCATGTGTCTTCCTTTTGGAGCCACAACTGAAACAGTGGAGTCACCAGGTGCAAGCTGCAATCTTCAATGGTACTGATATTTGATGCACCTTCAGAATCATTATTTCTTTGTCGTTCTTGCTCAGAGAAATGTCTTCAATTCGTTCCCCGACAACGACGCCAAGAATGTTAGCACTAGAAGTTGCCCTCGTATTGCGGGAGGATAAGCCTAATACCCATCAGAGTTTTTGGTGGATGTTGGTTTTATATGAGTGGAGGTCAAAGGACAAAGCTCAATATATGAATGATGTTTCAACACAGAACTGGACAAGAAATGCATAGGGAAGTGAGGGCCACATTAACTTCAGTCAGTGAATTGAGTTTAAGTGTGAGCAGAGGGAAGATTTAGTGAGAAAGGTGAACAAGATTGTTATGGGCATCAGGCTTTCAAGTAGCTCGGAGAGGAAAAGCTCAGGCTCAAGAATGATCTAGAACTCAAGCTTCAGACATCGAAATATGTCCGAACGACATAGTCACAACAACATAATAATCAAACCTACATTATCATGCAACTACAACAACTCGACTGGATTCTCTATGCCCCAGTCATTCAATGTGAGAGGGAAAAGATAACAATGAAGCTGACTAAAACTGGTCACATAGATACTATAATCAAACCTACATTACAATACAATTACAACCCTCGATTGGATCCTCCATGCTAGAGTGTTTTAGCACAGTTTTTACAAAGAGATGGAAAGAGGCTGACTTCTATTATTGCAAAAGTCTCAAATTTGATACATAACCAGAGAACAATTCTGGTATCAAAAATTACAAAATAGGGAGCTTTTCTCAACCAATTGATGACCTTAACAAAATATCAAAACTACCTATTTATTCAGAGCTGTCTACAATCACCAGGGGCGCGATCGGGCCACTGCATTCAAGGCTTTTCGTCTGCCTCTTCTTCTGTTAGACTATGCAGGCATTTTTTTGTCAGACGCGAGCTCAAATCAATATGGGCTTGCAGGAAAATCCGTCCACATGGGAACTCTAGGCTGACAGTCTGCCTCCACGGCCAGTTCTTTCAAGCTTTCCATTTATGGGGTGAGACAAGGTTTCAACCACCATCCCCATTTCCACAAACTACTTTCATCGGGATCAGGACGGGGCTTGACGCTTAAGGAACCGCTAGGTATTGCCAAAGGATCTTTGAGTCAACCCGACACCTTGAAACTACGATGGTCTCATTTTTCAACTAACATGGGCGTCTTCGGCCTTTGGCGCAACTCACTTGAACTCTGCACCTTTTCTTGCATGTGACCTCGGGCCATGACCCAACGCTTATCTCCATAGGTGCTTTAGGAGTTCGCTTTTCGGGGAACCTGCGCATTGCTTCATGCAAATCCTCCGATTCGTGAAGCTGCGAGTCCACTACTCTCATCTCCATGTGCCCCACAAGATCTGTGGTCCAGATTTACTTCGCGCTTCGCGAAGCTCGCCTTTGCCCCACTTCAAAACTCTCGAAAGTCATTTCTGTGAATTGTCTTTACACACGGAGATCAACGGTCCTCTTCGACTGACGATCAATGGCTTAGATCATATCCTCATTCCATTTAGGAACTTCGAGACCTCGGAGATTTTGAGACTTTGGGCTTCGGAGAAAGCCGAAGGGAGCAACACCCCTAATCCCAAAACCCAAAATCCAAAATAAATTGTGCCCGTCCGCTGAGGAAGGATACACGACATTTGTTTTTTAACTTCAGACCTCTGTCTGACATTTAAACTTCGTGTAACTTTATAATTCAAATCGCCTAAGGGCCGCAAATCTGAAACGCTCCTAGAATCTCCGCCACTGAAAAATTGAACTTGCCTGCTGCTTGCATTTCGAGCCCAAAATGGACTGTTATGAAAGTTGCGCTTTGTGTCCATGGTTGCAGCCTGTGTGAACAAGGACCTGGACAACTTTGTTGTGGGCTGGGGAAAACAGGGAGGCCAGTGACTGTAACAAAAAGGGATGAGTGCTTAACCTTAGAGAAAAACAAAAATGCGTTGGGCCAAGACTTCTTTTGAAAATGAGATCAAGGGAAATCAGGGCACACAAACGAACAAGGGAAAACAAAACGATTTTACCAATAAAAGGGGGAAAAACTTAAGACTTGTCCTGCGAGAGGGGGAGATGGACAGGAAATAAATACAGACTTAGGTACCAGCAACGAACACATATGACTCCAGACAACATCATGTGATAACAGATTGATCTGACGATTCATATTCTCCTCGATCTTAACGACCATTGATCTGTGGCTTAACACCCGATTGGTCCATGATCTCTATTGAAAGAGCATAGAGGGTCATTTGCCGATGATCAATTGTGAGAAACTCTCTTGTAAAATCTCTCTGTAACCTTTTTCTTTTGCATTAATAAACTGCTCAAAGTGGTCGCATTGGCTGGGGCCGTGGATGTTTCCCCGTAGGGGTTTTACCATGTCAAAACATCGGTGTGTTGATATTTGATGTGGTTGTGTGAGTGGTTATCGAAGGTGTTTGTCCTCTGTTGGAATACATGTGTTGTCGAACATAAACAATAAATTATGTGGATGGGTGCTACATGATGAAAATATACTTCAATAGAGTATGCATAGATCACTGCAACTCATAACCATAATTCCTAAGGAATAGATCACTGCAACTCACATATTTCAACATTTAAATGAGATTTTTATTATGCTCACGAGAAATTACAAAGGGGTGAGCTATACACAGATTTTGTGCATTGTTACTCACCGACACAACAAAATTGCATACGACCATGGCTCATAGACAACTTCTCTTAAGAGTGAACATGCACATTAACTCCTTTTTCCAGTCAACTTAAAGTAGGTTACCCTCTTGAAGCTCTAATTTATGTTACTGTCTTTCCCCATCTCTCCTTGCATCTCCTTGTTGATGTCCTTCTTCACTACAACCTTCATTTTTAATGGGTTGCCTTTGGAAGGCCAACCATCACAATGGTTCGTTTCCACTTCCAATTTTTGCCAAAAAGACAAAATGAAACAAAAAGGACATGTTTATAAAAATTTCAAAAGGGAAAGAAACTAAGTGTGTATTACAAAGTTTTGGAGAGGATCCAATTCAGATAATCCAGTCCAATGATCATTTTCTTGAATCTCCCTACAAATGCATCCTGAACCTATAAAAGTGGAATGGGGCTTTGCGTCTTAATAATGAAGAATACAAATTTGATATTAGATCAATGTTTAACTTGGCATCTCCTTTTGGAACCAATTTCTCAAATGAATTGTAGAAAATTAATGCATGAATGAGATATAAGGGCATGAAGAATTTTATGGTTTTCTAGAAATTTGAGAATTGATGGGTGATTTCATTGGATATGAGCTCAACCTAGTTGAAGACTGGTTCTCTATGTAGAGTGTAATATATAACTTGTAAGACATACTTAGGAACTTGCATACTGGTTTCTTGGTTAATGACTCGAGCAAATAACCATGCTAACTCCCAATATGGTTCAACCAACTTTATGACTTCAATTTGATATGCCTTAATGCCCTAAGTAGTCAGGTGCATGGACCACTCTTTGTAAATAGAACCACCATCCCCATGAGTTCCTAAAAAGGCATCAACCTCAGGAACCCTAAAAACATTATTTGGTTTCAGGAACCGCTCTTGAACATAGATGGGCCAAGAAGAACATGAGTTTTACCAACCTCTTTTAAAATAACTAGTTGTTGCTTGGAGTTAAATTTCTTTGAACACCAATGCATGACCTCCCAGAAGTCGAACACTTTAGGCATGCATCTTGCCTTAGCTAATCTAAAAGTCCAAATTTTATTGTGTTTTTACTTCTCTTCTTCCATATCTACGTATCATCTATAAATCGAGGTTTAATGGTAGTCTTTATCTTTTCGAGCTAATGTGTTCATGGTATCTCCACAATATGTCTCAAATCTCATCTTAGGTGGCATCCTCAACATTTACTCTTTGTATTTTATAAAAAAACAGGCTCGAATAACATGTAACTAACTTGTGGTTGCTTTCTTGATGTTCTTCCCAAATCTTGGAGTACAATTATGATGACCATAAAGGTTAAGGCTTCTTCATATGTTGTTGTGTTTAATGAGAGATGCCACATGTCAAATCAAATATAAATGCATAGGGAGTTGTGCAACGATGGTGATTTTTAATAGCAGAAAGTGGGAAAATAAAAGCAAGGAAAAATTGGAGGGGGTTTATAGGTGACGTGGAATGTGAAGGATTGGAGTGGATTGGATGGAATAGGGCTTTTGCATCATGTATTGGCAACACAATGCATGAGTGCAGAATGAAAAAAAGTGGAGATGCAAAAGTGAAGAACCAAAACTTCCACATTCCACATTGTAACCAATGTAGAATGCAGAAAAGCATAGATACAAACCAAATTCTGGAAACCTTTGGATCATTAGTTAACACAATTTCAAAATGTGAAGGAAGTAACCATTTACTTCTCAAAAGAGATTGCTTTGCATTGAAAGCCAACCTATGACCTTTGAGACTCATACTTAGCTAAATTTGTAGTATTTTGAAAACAACAAAGACTTTAAACAAACAAGAGAAACATAGAAGAATAAAAAATGGGTAGGCAAAATTATCAATAAGCTCATATTCTTCATAGAATTAGGATATAACAAAATAACCCATGCTCTTTAAATATCAAAGAATAAAACCCACCTCTTTCATTAGATAGAGGCATACACTCCTACTTTAAGATAAGTAATAATTAAAGCTTCCCATGGATGTGCAATCACTAAAAATATAATATCACAAAACATAATTAAGGTGAAGGTTGAATGGTAGATAGGGCAAATCCTAAGTCCAAGTGATGCAGGAGCATCGCAAGCAACCATCCAAGTGAGCATGAAGGCAAAAGACAGCTGGAAAATGCAACACACATTTTACATGTTTTGGAAATGTTTTTGAAGCATTAATGTAATAGTTAAAGGGAAGCGTACTTGCATATTGTAAACAGATCATGAGCGATTGCTCTCATCTGTAAAAAGTTAAGGCATTTATGCATAGTTAATGAAAGTAGGTAGATTTAAATTCCAGATTAGACAATTTTAGGAACATGAGGGAAAACGACTATAGACACCCTCATCTTTGTATCACTGTATCAATTAGAATTAAGAGCATTAGCATAGAGCAGAGGAGAGTTGTAGCAGAGAGTTATAGAGAAGAACCCATGTACAGAAGTCATGAATTAATATATGAAACTTTGATTCGGGTTCATGGTGTCATGGTGATTTCTGTGTATACATGCTGAATGGTTTTCTTACAGTTTCTTACTCTATCTGTCATGCATTTGTTATTATGCCATGTGTGAATGTATGTTTTTATGTTGAATGTTTAAATTTTGAGAGAGAAAGAGAATGAGTTTCAATTGTTTCTCTTCCCGAGAGAATTTCCCGCAAGAAGTGCGTTGACGAAGGTTCAGAGTTCATCTCTGAAAGCTCAGGAGGGATACCGTTGTTCTCATTTCAACAGAAGTGCAAAATGGAACACAAGAGCCATGCAAGGAGTGCGTAGGCGTTGGAAGTCTTAGGGCTTATCAACTAAAAGGGGAGTGGAAGGACTGCTGTTGCAGAGGAGTTGTACAGAGTCGAGGGATTCAAATACGTAGCAGTATTTGAAGGTCTGCCACAAGGAGTGCGAGCAGAGACCCTTTTTTGAGACTTGAATTTATCAGAGAAGCTCAGAAGGGGTAGTGCCTTTGAAGTATTCAAATGGAAGCGAAGTGAAGTTGCTTTGAAGAAGGAAGGTCACGACGAGCGAACATTCGTTCATTTCGTAGAGGTTCTTGAGGAAAGAGTCGGATGGTCGGAATTCTCTATGGAGAATCCCTGAAACAACGAGGACCATAGGATCTACAGAAGCTGCAAGGTGGATAAGGGCAGACAAACCCATCACTTTGGTACCCAAAATCAACATGGGTCGTTGATCTTGATCTGTTGGAGCTGTTAGATCATTTCGGGGATTTGGAGTTCGTAAGTCCGGAGTACAAGCCAAAACCTTTGGTTGATCAAATCCCCGAAACACGAAAAGAGTTTCGTGTATAAAGGAAGAGCGACGAGGTCAGAATTTCGGAACTTCAGAGTTCGGGATTTTGGAGGTCCTGAGGACGTGTGATCGGGACACAGGGGAGAGGAAAGCCCAAAATCCGAAGTCGCGACAGGATATTGGTCGGCATTTCGGGAATCGGGATTTCGACATTTCCGTTGACAAGAATTCAGGCTCTTCACATGAGAACCCCCGAAATTGCAAAACGCGAAATAGTGTGAAGTGGCGTTTCGGGGTTCGGGAACCCGAGAGGATAGTGTTCTGGGATCGAGAGTCTTGGACTCCCGGTACCCGAAAGTTCGAAATCACGTGGGTCGTTAGATCGAAGGGAGGCTTATAGCCGTTGATTCTGTTGGAAATATTGTTTCGGAGTTCGGGGTTTGTGGAGGTTAGAGAACCAGAGGCTTTACATAAGGACTCGCGAAATCGCGAAGTCCGAAACCCCGAAAAGGTGAAAAGTTTCGATAGAAGCCAGTCATTTGCTGAACGTTTCGAGTTTCGGCATTTTGGCAGTTGTGAAGACAAGAGGTCGAGATTCCTTGTTCCAGAACTCCCGAAGTCGCGAAACGCGATATAACTGTGTAGGTGGACGCGACCAAGTATTTTGGGAAAATCGCCATTTCGGGTTTCAGAAGGTGGAAAGGTTGAAAACCTCGACAACAGGATTCGCGAAACCTGAAATCTCGAAAAGGAAGAAAAGGAAAGCCCTGATAGGGAAAAAAAGGGTGCGATCATTGTTATTGTGGTCATAGGAGTTGAGTGATGTTTTGCGTTGGTTCACACGGGGCATACTCATAAGGACCTGTGGAAAAACACTGTTGTTGTGTGTGTGTAGGATTCCTTGTGGAGGAACCTAAGAGTCAATTGGACTCAGGAGGGAAGATTTAGAACGATCCTGAGCGGACCTCGATTCTGAGGATTGGGGGTCTGCGTCACCAAGCAGCATAATAAAAGCCAAACACTATATATACTAATTTTTTAAGCGAAAATTAAAGATGATATTTAGATTTTTTTTTCTAGGTTATAAAGCTCGAGGAAAACCCCAAGTACCTCTCTCCATTTCGACAAGGTAAACCCTATAATCTTCAGGGCACAAAGTCGATCAACAACAGAGCTTGAAACCATTACAACAATATCCTCATTATGCGCTGAACATGTCACTTACAAAAATTGAACCCAGACAAAAAGAATAACAATCAATCATTCCAACCAAACTAAACTCAATTAACAATAGTTGAAAAAAATATACACATTCTTTATAACAAAAACATGTGTATATGATACCATATTTCAACTATAGTAGATAATATCACATTTACACTATCCCTCTAACATTTACACTACCCATTCTTTATAACAAACATGTGTATATGATACCATATTTCAACTATAGTAGATAATATCACATTTACACTATCCCTCCATGTTACTTGGTTATAAAAATATTATATATAATTTCACATTTCAACCACTCCTTTATGTTACTTGGTTATAAAAATATTATATATAATTTCACATTTCAACCACTCCTTTATGTTACTTGGATATATACATATATGGATGCTCTATAAGATAGTTAACGTATTCCAACATCTTGGTTATATACATATAACCATGCTCTATAATATAGTTTCCAGGTGGATTTTCCAATGTTCAACTATTTCAATGGTGCCATCATGTGTGACAAACAATATATCCAATTTCATGCTATCCAATAGGATAAGATGACACGTCATACGATGTCCACTTTAACGTTAACTTCGAAACATCCAATAGCATCCTTGACATATACTCGGGTGGTACTACCCTCCACTAGCCTCCTTCCAATAGCATCCTTGACATATACTCGGGTGGCACTACCCTCCACTAGCCTCCTTGACATATACTCGGGTGTAGTCAAAGACAATTTTTGCACGTGGAGATCACGAATGAATGATTGTGGGCACATTGTGAAAAACTTGGTTTAGTCTTTCGGCAAATACGATCCATAGGTACAGTGGTCGACGTGGAAGGAATAAGTCATATTTATCCGAAAGTGCTCTTTTTGGTGTCCTATTTTCGATAACATTATCCACCACTAACATCCCTGGTCTACACTTTCGGCACCATACTTTATAGTCATCTTCACCCTTATTTGGGCTTCCGTTCTATATTAATATTACATTTTAAGAGTTTTATTTGTATTTTTAATTTCAAATTGATAAAAAATAGTTCTAATTACAAATATTAAGAATTTTGTTTGTATTTTTTAATTCTAAATTTGATAAAAATAATTTTAATTAATAAAATTATAAATATCAAATATATTGACCATAAATATATTTATTAATCCAAAATTATTTTAATAATATTAAATAATATATTTATAGTATTAAATTATTAAAAAAATATTATTATTAATCCAAAATTATTTTAATAATATCAAATATTAACGGTGAAATGAAATATCTTTGAAATATTAAATTATTATTATTTTTTATTAATCTAAAATTATTATTAAAAAATCTTTGCCAAATTATTTTAATAATATCAAATATTAACGGTGAAATGAAATATCTTTGAAATATTAAATTATTATTATTTTTTATTAATCTAAAATTATTATTAAAAACTTTTTGCCACCACATTCTAATAAAGAGTAAACGAAACAAATAAAAAATAAAAAATGTTTACCACCCCAAAAATAGTGAACACATGATTGGTGTGCTATTTGAATATAATTGCAATAAGTTGTCCAAACATTCTATTTGAAATTCAGTTATATAAATTTAAATGAAATTATAATTTTTTATTATTTAAATTATATTTTAATATATAAATATATTTAGTATATTAATTTTTTTTAAAAGTATTTAAATTATACAGATTAATTAATCAGATCTGTAGATCTGATAATTTCTAATCAAATTTCAAACAAAATTAAAAAAAACATATAAAAAACCAAAACTTAAAACTTGAATACGACATTTTATAATACAGAGTACATGTAATTGCAATAAACATCTTTAATGTTACGAAGCTTCAAGGAAGTAGGGGTGAACGCGGCTTTCGAAAGGCACGGCGGAGTTTGACTTTATTTTCATGGACAAAGTTCAACCGGTCCGTTATCCATGTATAAGATATTTCGTTATCCATGTGTAAGATATTTCGAGCTCTGACTTACTCGCCGACTGCTGATATTTGTTTTGTCCGTCCGACCGTGTTCAGTTTGTGGTTGTGGCTAAACGTAGTCATACACTTTAATCTTTCATTCATTTAACGTGCGCTATTCGATTGGTTTTGGTAGGTGGCGTATTTGGCATAAGAAGAATTCATCTGTGAGTTTTGGGTTCAACCATTATTATTCTTCTGTGAGTTTTGGGATTCTACCATTTATTATTTCGTGCGTCGGTCATTTGTGTTTGTTGATATCTCTGTCTATCCGAAGATAAGAGATTGAGATTTCCTGGTACGCAGGAAGGGTGTGAGAATTTCGTTCATTGGGTGTTGTTTGGGAGGTACAATCTGGCCCCTCTAAAGCTCAAAGTTTTCCGTAAAGTAGATATTCGTTATTTAGGTTATACAAATTTTCAATCCAGTTCTGGATCTAGACCCGTGTATGATAATCCCTCTGTTTACGGCAGATATAGACATCGCTGTGAAAAATCGCCGTTAATTATGAGTCCTAGCAGTTCGTTGGGAACATTAGCAGCACAGCCCTGCTGTCGATTGCTTAATCGATGCTCTTTTGCAGCGCAAAGGAAACCCTCATACATCTCATCTTTAAAAATTTTAGCCGTCTCATGTGGATCCTTCAACAGATCGTCATGGTTCAGACACGTCGCTTTCAAAAGATGTACGAGTACGCCCAAAATCCATAGAAGGGCATTGTCAGATTTTGCAGCGAGTGCCGAATTCTTGCAGGAGGATTCAGAAATCAAGAATCCTAATGGGGGGTCTTCTTCTGCTGTTGCCATCAAAACCTCGGAAGAAGAAACTTGCATATCTTCGACAACAATTGGGCCTAAAATTGAATGTGTGAGGCCAGAGAGAATTTACGTTACTAGTGTAAACCCTCTTGAGGTAGAGAGGATCGAAGAAGAAAATTTCACCAAAGTTGGGTTGGAAGATTCCCGGTCTCCTGCTACATCGGTTCCAGAGGAGGAAAAGGAATCGGCACTAGAGAAAGAAGCATGGAATCTTCTGAGAGCCGCGGTTGTGAATTATTGTGGAAGCCCGATTGGGACTGTTGCGGCAAACGATTCATCTGATACCACTCCCCTTAACTATGATCAAGTGTTCATAAGGGACTTTGTTCCTTCTGCTCTTGCATTTATGCTCAGGGGAGAGACAGAGATTGTCCGGAATTTCCTTCTCCACACCCTTCAGTTGCAGGTATTTTTCTAATCACCAAGTTTGGAACCCTCGAGTAATGGTTGTCTCTTATTTCTTCTCTGTTACAGGTTATCCTTTTGTCCTTACTATTATGGGAAGATTAATGGTTCCATACAGATATAATGTTCCGAACGTGTTTATTTACATCCCATGCCCTATTCTTAATTTCTTTGCAATATATTCTAAGGTTATTTACTTTGCATTCTGATCATTAGTATGCTTTGGCTTTGATTGACTGATATTTCTATTTTAAATCTAATTACCCGTTAGTTATTATTAATATACTTGTTTTAATGGAGAAATGGTGCATTTTTTACTATATGTTGATTTGAAGATACATAAGTACCTTGATGAAAATTCTGACCTATGACGTTATTTTATTTTGTAATACCAGAGCTGGGAAAAGACTGTGGACTGTTACAGCCCTGGACAGGGATTGATGCCAGCCAGTGTTAAGGTTAGGACTGTACCTCTTGATGGCAACAATCAAGCGGTCGAGGAAGTGTTGGACCCTGATTTTGGAGAGGCAGCAATAGGCCGTGTCGCTCCTGTTGACTCTGGTAAACATTCTGATAAAGTTCATTCTAAGATACACTGCAACCAAACCATTTAAATGAAATTTTATGTATCTACTATCAACGCACATGGTATTTCTCATGTTTTTACCTTTTGGTGTATCCATGATCATATGTTTAGTAAATATGCATCTCAAGTAGCATGATGTTGTTTTGACAGGACTTTGGTGGATTATCTTATTGAGGTCTTATGGAAAGATAACGGGAGATTTTGCCCTCCAGGAGCGAGTGGATGTTCAAACAGGCATTAAATTGATTTTAAAACTATGTTTAGCAGATGGGTTTGACATGTTCCCAACTTTACTAGTTACTGATGGTTCTTGTATGATTGATCGACGCATGGGCATTCATGGACATCCTCTTGAAATTCAGGTACGTTGAGTTGGAATTGGGTTGGCATTTCTCGATTTCATGAAGTTCCCATTTCATTTGAAGCTATTCACAGTAATGACATGTCCAATAGGAAATGCTACATCTTTCTCCTTCATTCTCAGCATCCCCTTGAAAAGGGATTTCGTGGTTGTTCTGGAAATCTTTTGTTTCAAGTACAAACTATGTTTTCTATTCCTTGACCTTTTGGTTTGCATTCCAAACTGAGCAAGCTTGTCAGTTTCGACACCTTATTTCCAAATAGAATTGGGATTTTGATGGGATGCAGCTCCTACCTTGTGATCCTCATCTAAAAAGAGATCATGAATTTTTATTTGCTGATTATGAGCACGAGGACACTGCCTCTCTATTATGATTTTTACTGCCAGACATTGCCGTTGTATTGGATCATATAGTAAATAAAGCTGAATGGATCTCATTAGATTGTATAAATAGCCTGCATGCCCAACAATGGCCAGATTAGTCTGCGGACTGTGCCAATAAGCACATGATCTATGATTTCAAAATTCTCACGGAGCACCTTTATCAAAATTCCGAAATGGTTTATTTAAAAGGATCTCTTTAATAGGCTTGCAGACATACTCTTCAATTAACTTCAAATCTCTCCTAGGCTAATGTCTTGTTCATGAAAATTCTCTTTCATAGCTTTGTACACTGCTGTGAACTATCACAAAAGGGAGATGAAAATTTGATATGCAAAATGTATATTGAATAAGCTGATGAAGTGATGTTCTATTACAATGACTATTGTATTGAATGGGTGAAGGGACTCTTCACTCATGCTATTGATGAAGTGACTATGCCGTTAGTTAGGCTCATAACAAGCCCCTTTTTTAAGATACCTTGTATTGAATGGGTGAAGGGACTCTTCACTCATGCTATTGATGAAGTGACTACGCCGTTAGTTAGGCTCATAACAAGCCCCTTTTTTAAGATACCTTGTCCTAAAAGCAAATGTTGTACCTTGAAGGGAAAAAGTATTTGGTAGGTGCCTTATTTTAGCACGTCGCCCAATCGTTGATGCTAGTGACTTTTTTGGGGTGATGATTGTTCTGTTTTGTAGCAATTTCTGTGTTCTATTTTAGTTTTATGGTAGTGTAGTTGTGTGTGGTTTGATGGTAACTAAACTGCAGCGTTTCTGTACTCAAAATGGAACTACCACTTTAACTATTGAAGCAACCCATAATAGAAAATGGAGAGTAACAGAAATAAGAGCCAAAGTAAGGAAAAGAGTGGGGCAACCAATCCACTCCCAAGGGTGGATTGCACCTGTAAATCCAAGGAATGGAAGAAAACGTCTCCTATAAACACTAGTAACTTGTTGATTGTATTGTAAAATGATAAGAGATACACATGAGAGGGGGGAAACCTCTATTTCTACCCATAAATAGGAAACAACCCTAACTTAAAGCTTAAGATACTAATAAGAGTGATTAGGTTCTTATTACATACGTGGTCTTTTTACAAATATCACAGTATTACAGGATCACGAGCATATGCACAAAATAGTTCATGTGCATAGAATCTAATATCTAACAAGGCTGTTGTGGTCAGAAAAACTGAAAAGATGCACTGCCACCCCAATAGAAGTCCAAAGTAGGTTGTATAATAGCTTGAAAGATGCAGCAACATGCCTTTGCATTTAGTTGCAACATCAAATCGCCCAAATTTGGTAACAGTATCAGCCTTTGGCCTCCAAAGTCATTTTTGAGGAGTGCATGCAAAGAACAGAGGGGTGCACTTTATCAATAAGCACTTGAAGAATAGAGAGCAAGATTTGAAGCCAAACCACTTATTCCAAAAAGTACTACTTCAACCAATTGTACTAAACACATTAGTATAACATAGTATAATATCCCCAAAAGCATGGGCTGGGATATTATGTCCTTCTGTGCAATAAGTGTTCTTGATGCTCTAATCTGGTTGATAACTTTTCCCAAATAGTTTGCATGTATTCTACTAATAGACATTTTGTCAAACATATTGCATGTAATATACACCAGAAATAGAAGGGACAATATGTGGTATTTTATTATGAATGAAGATCTGAATACAATGATCCAAAGGCTGTTATGGCAGCTGCAATACATCAATGGAAAACACACAATACAAGCCAAAAACCTGGAATCATGCCGTGGCCTACTCAACAGATGAGATCAAACCCTCCAATTGCCACAACCTCTCCAAGCAGATCACTACAACCCAAAATTGAAAACAAACACCAAGATGAAGCTCCAATAGAAATCCTGGATGGATTCCCCCTACCAAATTGAAGCTCTAATGGAAATCCTGGATGGATTCCCCTTTGGTCTAGCGAGGGTGGATATTGCACCACCGAAACCAAACTGTAATGGTGGAAGGGTTTTGCTAAACCCTAACGAAACAATAGCTCCAAGGGCACTTCCAAAATGAGAGATCAAATCATAATGCCAAAGTGAGGCTCTACCCCTCCTTTTATCCTTTCTCCACACCTTCTAGAATTTTCCCCTTTTTGACCAAATCAAATGTAACTTCTAGAATTTTCCCCTTTTTGACTAAATCAAATATAACCCTTATTTTCCCCAATTTTCACTTTAAGATTAAAAGTTACTTTAATAATGGTTAAGTAACTTATTAATCTAAAGTCACTTTATTTCCCTAATGTCACTTTTAAAACATAACATCTCCTAACTAAGTGACATTAAATGACCCCCTTTTTACTCCTTTTTCTCCACTAACAAGCCACGAAAATCCCTTCTACTACAAAATGGGGAAACCCAATAATGCGGACATGACAAATCCTCCCTTCCCAAAGATTGCTTGTCCTTAAGCAATGCCATCACGACCCAATGCTCCATTGATTGATCCAGATTGAAACTAAAAATGATACCAGGATCCCAAACTACCCTGTAAGATGTGAAGCATCCTCCGCTCAAGATGTGGTCCAATAATGTACTGACATCAGAGGTCTCCTGAAAATTGCTCGCAAGTAAGGCCACTTGGTGCWGCAACAACTTGATCAATCCACCAAGGAACTGCTTTGCCAGAGAACCAATCTCATGAAGGAAAAAACTGGCACTTGCCTCCGTGTCAACTATCGCACTGTCTCYTACTGAAATCCYGRGGTCCCAAGCTATCCTTAGAAAAGAACCACCACGTTGATGCTGCGCCACTCTGATCACAGTCGTCCGAGCATCGTGCCCACTCTGCATCCACARGCTGTAATGCCTCAAAGGATCACATCCACTATCGAGGATCATACCCATCCAATGTATCCCAACTTTAAAATCAGACATCATAGAGAAGTCTATGTGGTCATCAACTGATAGGGCATCCACTATACCTCATCTCCAAGTGTCAAAGGGAAAATCCCTAATACTCCAGCACCCCCGACCTACTACAATCATCCAAGCATCGTCTGGACAATCCCCCAACATATTGTCCACAGAGTCCCTAAACACAAGAACCCCGTAGAAGGTAAAGTCGCCAGGATCCTATACTAGCCTGTATGACATGAAGCACCCTCTACTCATAGCACTGGTCTGTAAGGTGCAAATACCAGAATCCACCTCACTGTTCCTGATAAGCCAGGCAATCATAAGCTGCATAAATTCAGTGAACTCCTCCGAAGACCACTCCTCCAAGCAACCACTCCTAAGCCTCCCAAAAGTAAACTTTGGAAAGTCAAAACCGACGCTCACATCTCTGATAGTAGTTGAACTGTCAAACCATGTAATCCCAGGGTCCCAAACTAATCCTGGAAAGGTACCACCATGTTGATGCTGCACCACTATGATCATCACCATCGGACCAACGTGCTCAGTCTGCGTCCTCCTCTCTTAGAACCCCAAGCTGAACTCTCGGAACAGATTGAAATCAATATCCCGGATCCTCTCCTGCGAAGGTGTCTTAGTGAAATCTAAGCCTTCAAATCCATGACCGGCCTCGAGTTTGCCCTGCCATACTCTCCTCTCCTGAAGTCCCAAAAATAAAGCCGACCAATCACTGTCACAACTCTGTCACTCATCATCATCTGAATCAATCTATTACTTAGATGAATTCCTGGATCCCACCACCAAATTGGAAGTCCACTACTCCTAATACTTGCTATCTGCTACTGTGCCATATTGGTAACCATCGGAGTCAAAATGAGCCAACTCCCCGGTATGTCGTCATCTGGTGGAAACCAAGTACTTAGGAATCAACTTTGTGCCTGCTAATCTGTTCGACTCCTACCAAATTGCACCATCAATGTACTCAAGTAATCTATGGAGTCTAAATACCTCCCTGAAAAGTAGCCCTATCACCTGCGGTGCCTCTTACTCATACGAGTACCCAAAATGCCTTGCCAAAGATGAAAAATGCATAACCCTCCTAAGTGTAGACTCAGGGACTACATGTGTGCGACCTCCATAGTGGGTAATGCCATCCACCACTACGTCAGTTGAAATCTCTGAGAATGGATCCATTACAATCTTGATCCCCTCCTGTGCTCCAACCACATAGCCCAAACGAAAGAACTCTGACATGGCTATAATCCTGTCTGCCTCACTCATCTGACTCAAGTGAATCCTCCATGTCTTGTTGAATATACCGCTAACATAAGAAAATAACACTAGATGCCACTGCCACTGCCACTGTCTGCAAGACTGGAAAGTGTTAGGTGCACTGGTCAACCCCAATGGTACGACCAAGGACTCAAGGGGACATTTGAGAGAGACCCTGTGGGTATCCTTCTCTCTGTCCCTGCTATGGGGATATCCAAATCGAAGATCAATCTCCGAGGAATATTCCTCTCTATGAAGCTTGTCCATCCACTCAATGATCCTGGGTGAATCAAACTCAATGATATGTTTGAAGTCCTTGTCTAGAGGTCTCCCCTGGGAAAACGTCCCAAAAACCCGTTGCACACCACCGTACACAGTTGTATACTGTTGTATACCACTGCACACCACTTTATCATCATGTACCATCCTGTATCCCATATGTGCCATTGTATCAATCACTCCACCAATATCAACTAATCCTGGATCCTAGAGTGATGTATTCACAACTGTCCTATACTCGATTCCCCAATCAACCGGTGCATATACTTCCTTGTTGGGTGGTCCACAAGGAATTTGCTCAACTACCTCCTTTGTAGCTAAGCATTGATCCAAAAGAAACGACTCATGATCTTTGCAATGCAAAACAGGCGCACAGTCAAAACCCTCTGTGTCAAAACACTCCTCATACACTTGCAACTCTGAATGCTTCTCGTGCGGAATCGTCACAAGAGGCTCCTCCCTCATATCATGAGTGCCACTCACGCTCTCATGTGTCACTACTGCCAAAGATGATGAAGTCTCTGCTGTTGTCAACAATGAAGAGTGTGCCAAACTAAGTTGATAACAAAGCTCCTCAATCTTCCTTTCCTTGTCTTCAACGAATTTAAGAGCAAGGTCCCTATCCATGAACAACTGCAAATAATCGGATTTCATCTGCTCTAGTGCCCTTTTGATGATGCACAATTGAGCACTAGTGACTCCATTTGCAATTTCCTTTTGCCTCTCCTCCATTTGGGTTTTCCACATAAGGTCTTCAATAAACTTATGAGCACCATCTGCCTTCGTCAATACTTGTACAATCTGCTCCTCCTTGACCAATAATCGGTCCTCCAAATCTTGCAATGCTAAGGGCCTTTGTTCACTTTCACCATCCTATCGAGGTACAGTCACGTCCTCTTCATCATCGACATCATATGAATCCTCATCATGTGTAGGTGCTATCACGCTTGGACTACCCTCATCATAAGCATTGTACACAGTGGAAGATGTTGGATTCTCATCATTGTCTGATTAGAACATCTCCTCGTAGTCATTGTGAGATGCTGCATCCTCATCTTTTTCTGATTCATCAGAGATATACCTGTCAAACACATTGGTGTCATCTATATCTCGTTTAATTCTGATGATGTTTCATAGGGTACTGTATGCACACATCCTCATCATGGCTAGATGCATGCTCCTCCACTTGTCCTTCATGCTCATCCTTCTTTACTTCCTGCTCAGTGCTTTTAAGATAATCCTCATCCTTGGGACAACTTTCGTGCTTGAGTTTGTAGTAGCTTTTGAAGGGTAAAGCTGCACAGACCTTCTCATCCAATGTTAGATACTCCCGATGGTCGGGCATGTATTTATTTGCCTTCAGCTCCCTCAAAAGTTCAGCCAAACGTTCCGGATTTACCTTCTTAAGCAATCGCAACATGGCTGTTATAAAGTTGTAGTAATTTGGTAGTTTTTGGCTTGGATTTTGTCAAACATTTAATAAACCCTTGACCATGCACTGTTGTTTCCTCTCACTGTAAATCGCGCGGCTTTTTCCGGAAAAACCCTAAAAATTGCCTAAATTAAAATGCTGATAACTTTACTTCTCGGACTCCGTTTCAACCGATTTGTTTTTTTAAATTGGATATTTTTCCGAGAGGAATTCAAGTATCCAATTTGTTTTGGCAAATTCTACTAAAAAAGTTTTTGAATGTAATCTGAAATGCGCCACCCCTTTATTTTTCCTTAAACAAATCTACAAAAAGACCCAAAAATTTCTTCCCTTCTTTGACCAAGGAAAATGCTTTGATGCAATCACAGGCTGGCAAGATCACCAACTCTGATACCACTGTAATATCCCCAATAGAATGGGCTGGGATATTATGTCCTTATGTGCAATAAGTGTTCTTGATGCTCTAATCTAGTTGACAAATTTTCACAAATAGTTTGCATGTATTCTACTAGTAGACATTTTGTCAAACATATTGCATGTAATACAAATACACCAGAAATAGAAGGGACAGTATGTGGTATTTTATTAGGAATGAAGATCTGAATACAATGATCCAAAGGCGGCTATGGAAACTGCAATACATCAATGCAAAACACACAATACAAGCCAAAAACCTGGAATCATGTTGTGGCCTCCTCAACAGATGAGATCAAACCCTCCAAGTGCCACAACCTCTCCAAGCAGATCACTACAACCCAAAATTGAAAACAAACTCCAAGATGAAGCTCCAATAGAAATCCTGGATGGATTCCCCCTACCAAATTGAAACTCTAATGGAAATCCTGGATGAATTTCCCTCTGCTCTAGCTAGGGTGGATATTTCACCACCGAAACCAAACTGTAATGGTGGAAGGGTTTTGCTAAACCCTAACGAAACAATGGCTCCAAAAGCACTTCCAAAATGAGAGATCAAATCATAATGCCAAAGTGAGGCTCTACCCCTCCTTTTATCCTTTCTCTATGCCTTCTAGAGTTTTCCCCTTTTTGACCAAATCAAATGTAACTTCTAAAATTTTCCCCTTTTTGACTAAATCAAATATAACCCTTATTTTTCCTCCAATTTTCACTTTAAGCTTAAAAATCACTTTAATAATGGTTAAGTAACTTATTAATCTAAATTTACTTTATTTCCCTAATGTCACCTTAAAAACATAACATCTCCGAACTAAGTGACATTAAATGACCCCCTTTTTACTCTTTTTCCTTCACTGACAAGCCATGAAAGTCGCTTCTACTACAAAACGGGGAGACCCAATAATGGGGACATGACCCATAGAGTTTAATACCTAATAAGGATGTTGTGGTTAGAAAAACTAAAAAGATGCACTACCACTTGTTAGCACACTTTTTCACCCTCCGATCAGATCTGATATAACATAAATCAACGATGGAAAATGGGCTAATTTTAGGAGATTGTGCCCCAAAAGTCACTGGCAAATCCCCTCTCCGTTTGGGCTGGTGCGTGCAGATCTCAGGGGGGTGTCCCTAAGTGCCTTGCTGCTGATTTAAGACTGTTTTCTGCAATAAAACAATAAAAACGGCAGCAAAAAGTGTCCTGGACAGCGTGTAAAACAGCCCAAGACGTTAGGAAAAATAATGGTAAATTCACTTGGTAGAAACCCTGCAGCATTAGCTTTAGAAAGAAGTGTAGAAAAGAGAAAGAAAACACAATTAAAAGGTCAGAATCAACCACAATATGAGGCTGAAAACTTCTAACTGATGCACAAATTAAATCACAATACTGACAAGAATCAAAAGCTTGATACGAGAACAACAATTCTTTATTAATGTCTTGCCAAAGGGCTGATTACATCACATAAAACAAGCACAAGAACCGGTACAATGGCTATCTCTGCACAAAGAACTAGAAGCTAGACTATAGGAGAAAGAGAGAGAGAGAGATAGAATGAATGATTGTCGCTGCTGCAAAAATCTGACCCTAAATAATGAAGAGTTGCCTCAATATATAGAGAGTGAGGGTGCGCTTCCCAAAGCAAAGATAGGAGGCGCATGAGTGTAAAAATATGAACGTAAGGCGCATGAGGATGAGGAGAGGGCACATGAGAAAATCAATGTGCACGAGGAGATAAGATAAGGTGTGTTATTGAGTAGAAGGAGTTAGTGCCAAGTGAAAGGGGAGTTAACCTCATGTGTGGATGCATGGATAAAGGATTGGCGCATGAGAGAAATAGGCATGCGCTAGTTTAAGAGGGGATATGCGCATGGTTTTAGGGAGTGATGAAGTGGAGTGGGAGAGAGGAGACACATTAATGGAATAAATGCTGTAGAAAATAGGGAGAGGAAGGCGTGAGAAGGGAGAATAAGAAGTGCACATGGGGTTAGTGAAAGACATGAAAACATGCTCATCTATGTGGTTCTCCTTCAGAAATTTGGACATGTTTAAAGTCCAAGTCGAGATATGTTTAGGCAATGGTCATTTGATAATGACTTCATGACAATCTTGGTGGAAGGATAGGAATTTCTTTTAGTGGTTAGAGGAGTAGGTCCCTGTTAGAATTAGGGAAGTAGAATAGAAAATTTCTGTTCTTTTAGAATTCTGTTAAATAGAACAACAATA
>ML795593.1:73880-84134 GCA_009831015.1 Picea engelmannii | reverse complement strand
GACCTAACCTCCTAACCCCTCAAGTAGATAGAATAATATGTTTTGCTATGTAATAAAGGCCGTTATTAGTAAATAAGGCCTATATAATAATATGAACACAACTAATGTAGGAAGACTTACTAGAAGGTTCTGCCTCTAGAAACTTTCTCTAGAATGTTCTCAAGACAATAGAAGTAGTATAAATAGAGGTAGAAAGCATGGAAACACTTGTCTTGTTGAATCATTTGTACTTGAGCTTTGCTCTGTTGGAGGTTGCCCCCTCAAAGAGGCAAGTGAACATTGTTCTTAGAATAATAAAGGTATCATCTTTTGGATCTATATTGTCATTGTGCTTACTGTTCTGTTTCTTTTTGCTAACTATTGTGATAATAATTGTGCTACTCTTCTGCATCTTTCCTTCTGCTACCTTACAAAGCCTAGTATTTTTCTCTTAAGGAACTTTAACATGATTTCATACTTTTCTAGCCATAGTAAAGGTTTTTTTCCAAAGAGTCAAGTTGCAACTTTATTACCTTGGTTTGAAATTTTGTACTTGGATTTGAAATTACAATGTTTGGCACCAGATCTATAGAGAGTTTTTTGCATTGGGCTATATTCTTTCACCGGCTTATCCTTTTGGAACATGTGCACGAGTTGAACATCATTAGGGTTTTTATCTATCCATCTCTCACCCTAGGTGTGGGTTGCCCCATCCAAATGCTGTAGGGCCACATTTAACTTAGCCTCATAGTTGTGCATGTGTTACACCCTAAATGCTAACTTGATCTTGCTTAACTAGGTATGCGCTTCCACTTCACCACTAAAGTTTGTCCTCAGTTTTGGTGAATTTGTATCAGTGAGGGCTGGTTTTGCCCTCAGAAAATTCTGAATTTGACAGTTATAGAACATAAATTTTATGTCTCATTTGTATTGATGGTTCATCTCTGATCTTAATTGTTTCCGTTGCTATAATTTTCAGTCAATAATTTCGGTGTAAAATTGTTCAGTGATAACAGCTAGGGTTTACTTTTGATCACTAGGAAGTAATTTTCAGATCTGAAATTAGTCACATAGAGGTACATGTGAAAATTGACAGTCTGTGTGTGCAGCGCACATTTTTTTGTATCAAATATATGTACATAATGTTTTATTAACAGTTGAAGACAGTTTTAATGTAAAAAATTACTAAACATTTTGCCTACATTGTACAGATAATCTGTATTCTGCCTGTCTGGTTTTTAACATGGCATCCTAAGTACTACTGATTGTGGGTATACTGAGCATATTTTTTATCTTGTATTTTTGTCCTCCAAGGTAAGATTACTTCAAGTTTTGTTTGGGAATTTTTGAGATGTGAGTTACTAACAATTCTGACATGGTGAATAGTCATCTACAGTTATCTCTTGTCTTGGTCGAGGTCACTGGTTAAAGAGGTCATTATCTGTATCCTCATACTAATTGAAAAAGTCTGTAAGGAATGACTTTCATGTGACAGTGAAAGAGTGTCTCCTCTCTCTCCCATGGTAAAGATCAGTAATATTGTGAACCTTTGAGTTGTAAGGCTGCTAGATTAATCCATTCTTTAGTTGAATTAGGTGGATAAACTTTGAAATGGTGCTTGATTTTGTTCACTCAATTAATGTTTTCTTTTTGACTTGTATTGTTAAACTCAGGTAAGTCCAGTTTAAAATTAATTGGACCAGGGTGCAGTAGATGTGCAAGATTGAGTGGATAAGATGCTTCTCTGCCAGTTATACTGACTTTATGGCTGTGATGCATTTGTCAAATCAGAATGATGACATGGTCAAACTTTGTTGAAAGATTTTCTACCTTATTGTTTACTTTGCTAACGTCTTTGAATATGTAGTGTATACTCTGATCCAACTTTTCATTTAGAGCATCTATTTTTGGTCTTGATTCAACATTTGGAACTATGTTTGTCTTTATAAGGATATATATTATATAGGGTTGTCTTTAGGATTTTTATACTTTCAATGTGAATACTTTGGATAAGAAAAGACAGACTAGTGTGAACGGCTCTAGCTGAATGCAAAAGTCTCCAGGTTTAAACGTATGGAGAAGTTACTAGATATTTTACCATTGGAAATTTTGAATCCTCAGAGACGAATGAGTTTGATATTTCTAGGTTGAGTGTTGGGAATTGACATGATACATTTTCCCATAAAACAAATGAGCTTTAGATGATATTGCGATATTACATATTTTAAGGATGCTGTCTTTTCTCATTGTTTGCAATGATGGTCATAAAATATTTATTATAATAACTATATTATTCATTCACTTTTGCTTTGATATTAAGATAAGATAAGATAATTTTATTAAGGTCCATGAGTGGTCAACTGTTCATGAATACCAATGACAGTGAATGGGGCTAGAAAACATATTTTGTGAATGTTGGAGAGTGGGAGTGCCAAGATCACTCCAAAATGCTAAAAGATGAACATATACAAATAAAAGTACAAAGTACAAGAACAAAAGAAAAATACATGAGACAAGGTAGATAGAAAAGGTAAACCCTAGAAAGACAAGAGACACTTCTGAATTTTAGAGATAGAAATAGAAGACAAGGAGGGAGAGGAGATGTGCCTATCATTTTCAATTGCCATGGAGGATGCCATGCAACGCTTGATTGTGTCCTCTAGGTAGTGCCTAGAACCAGGAGAGCTTTGCTAGGAGAACTTGGAAGTATCATGGAACCAATTCCTCGAAACTCTCCTAACATCTAAGGCCAAAGAGAAGAAACTAGTGATGGACATCTGGTCACTTGATCTAGGTTTGTGGGCATCACTACACAATGAGTGCATGCAATCTTGTGACCTCAAGGAGGTGAGAACCCTACCAATTGAGTAGGAGGATGTGCACTCTCTCACATATCTGATGTCCTTTGCATCGATTGTAGGGAATTTTGACAATACTTAGTGTTAGTGCTGAGAATTATAGCTTGGATAGGAACTTCCACACAGGTTTCATGTGAATATACGATAAGTAGTTAGAGATATTTTCGAAAAGTAATTTTCGTAAAGTAATTCTATTTTTGAAAAGTAAATTCTAGTTTGTAATTCACTTTAGTTACAAGGTGAGTCTTATTTTTAGCAGTTGAGTCTAAAAAGTGTATTTCATGCATGCATCACTTAGACTAGGAGTAATCTCAGAAATAGACCAGGGTTTTGGTCTCCAGCAAAAACTATAAAGATAGGTCAAGATAGAGAGTTCAAACACACATGAACAGTTGAGCAGGTCGAGTGACTGAGAGAAATAGAGAGAGCAGCAACCAGGGAAGAGGCGTTTCCAGGTAGCACACAATTCGAGACAACAGCCTGTACAGTTCCATATAGTCACATGGACATCATAGTACATATCCACACAGTTGTATGGACAGGTCCGTACATTGGTACAGAGAGGCCAAACAGACTGAGGCTGTACAACAGTTTTCTATTGTTTCTGGGTTTTTTCAGCAGGCTGTACCTCTCAGTGAGGCTATATAAGCTCAGTTTGTGGTGATTTCGATAACCATGCAGCTGCTGCTTTTAAGCAGCTTGTGGAGGTTTCTTTGTAAGTTTTTTGAAGGAATGAAAAGCTAGTTTTGAAGGAGTAATTGCCTGTGTTGTGTGAAATTGATTTTTTTGCTTCCGTGATTTAATTTCCAGCTATTGTGTGATTAATGCCATGGTCCAAAATTTATATCTGCGTTAATTAAATTTAGCAATCTACTTGTTTGATTGAGAGTATAAGGACTTTAGTCACTTAGGGCTTGGGGATTTTCACGGTTAGAGCTTTTACCTTGATTGCTTGATTTCAGCATGGCATGCAGCGATTGTAAATCCCTTGCCTAGAGTTTTGTGCAGCATTTCATGAGAGGTTGAAGCACACTATGTGGCAGCAACAACGGTGTGAGGGGGCACATCACTATCTTGTCTTGTGTGCTATGCTGGAGTTATGTAGGAGATAGTTTGAAGGGGTGCATCCTTGCCTCTAGCATGCATGTGCGAGTATTAGTACATCTTCAGTTTAACTACTGTTCTAAAATTAGCATTCCTAGTCTAGAATTTTTGTTTTTCTTATTTTTAGATGTTTGATTCCCAAATTGGAAGTGTGTAGCCTTTATCTTTAGTTAGATTTTGTTCTAAAGGGATATGGTGCATGAGTAGACTTTTGACTTCTAGTGAGATTGGGTGTAGTATCCTAGAAAGGAGGTGCATGTTGCATGCACGATTAGCCTCTTCATTTCCTTTAATAGGTAGCTCATGTAGGGAGGTGCTCATCCCTGGGCAGTTTTAGGGTTAGCTTTTATAATCCGAGTGCCCACATGGATGGATTATCTTTGTAGCTTCTCTAGCCTCTTCTCCTATAAAAGAAAGGCAGGGGAAAGGTGTTCATCATTCAATTTTGAGTTAGCATATTGGTGATTTGAGCTATTGTTGTGTAATTCTTTATTTTCCGTAGAATATAGATGTAGTATTGAGTGGTTTAGATCTATGAGTATTTGTTGTTCATATTTCTAGCAGTATGTGTTTGTAGATTAGTCTACCTAGATCCACTGTTTTGATTGGAGTTTTCATTTTAAGCTACCTTGTAGTTAGGGTTTAGTGCAAGATTTGCTTGCTTTGAAAACTAACATGGTAATAGAACATGTTCATTGAAATATTTTAGGACTTTGTGTTTTGAGAGATTGGTTCACTGTGAGAGGAAGCTGCCAAAGGGTTTCAATGGGTGTGATGCCTAAGTGTCTTTAGTGATTGAAGAGATCCAAACCATTTGATCCCTCACATTGCAAAGAAGAAATCATGTAATGGGATGTTTGATGCCTTGATCATCTTGTATTAGATTGAAAATATTAATTGAAAGATGCTACTGAAGAACAAATTCACTGACACTTGCATAAGTGACAAAGATACGGTGGCTAGCTACATGATGATTACTAATTTGAGACATTAGTTTGCTGTTATCATGATGAAGGTGGAGGATGAGGAGTTGGTGCCCATAGCACTAAATGGGTTCCATTCATCCTAGGGTGCGTTTGTTCGGGGTGTCTGTGCTTAGGAGAAGGTTCCTACCTTTTAGAATCCAAGGATGATTTCATCCAACAAGAGATTGGACTGCGCATTGTTTGAGCTAAAAAGGAGGACCTTGGAAGAAAAGGAAAAGTGGAAAGAAGGATCCGAGAAGGGTCAGAAGGGAGATTTAAGGTCTTTGAACTAGGAGAAGAAAGACATGAGACGTGTGAAGTGTTTCAAGTGTCATAAGATGGGTCACTATGCTTCTCAGTGTCCTAAGAAGAAGGGGAAGGGTAATTAGCAATAGTAAAAGAAATTTGCAAGGACTACATGATCTTTTGTAGGAGTGGGTGAGTTACCATCCAGAGTGGAGACGACCTTCTCCATGGTTTCGTGCCTTTCCTCTAACACCATTTTTGGAAGACGAGGAAAAGTGGAAAGAAGGACCCGAGAAGGGTCCGAAGGGAAAGAAGGGAGATTTAGGGTCTTTGAACTAGGAGAAGAAAGACATGAGGCATGTGAAGTGTTTCAAGTGTCATAAGATGGGTCACTATGCTTCTCAGTGTCTTGAGAAGAAGGGGAAGGGTAATTAGCAATAGTAAAAGAAATTTTCAGGGACTGCATGATCTTTTGTAGGAGTGGGTGAGTTACCATCCAGAGTGGAGACGACCTTCTCCATGGTGGTATGTGGATTGTGGAGCATCAAGATACATGACCTTTAATAAAAAGGCTTTCAATGGACTTCAAGAGTAGGAGGCTGAGATGTGGAACATGGTGATGATGCCCCATATACAATGACCGAGATGGGTTCAATCTCATTCCACATGCCATCAGAGATTGTAATTAAGATCGTGGTCGAATTTTGGCCAGATGTATGCGAGAGGGTGGCCTTTGTAGGTTGTTTGTTGATCTAATAAAAAATGGAACCCTAGTGCATGATAGTGGCCAACTATTCAAGCTTTGGCACAAGATATTTGGTCACTTGCACTATGGAACATTACCTCTCTTGAAGGGCATGGTGCAGGGATTGTCAGACTTCTAGATAGAGAAGACAAGAGGGTGCAAGGGCCATGCACTTGACAAGCATGCCAAGACTATTTCTCTAGTAGTGAGTATAGATCGAGAGGGATTCTTGATCTGATTCATTCAAGTGTGTCTGGACCTATGTCACCAATTTCATTAATAGGTGTGTTTCATTTATTGATGATTCCTCTAGAAAAACTTGGATATATTTTATGAAGAGCAAGGATGAAGCCTTTAGTAGGATCCAAGAGTTTAAAGCTCTTGTGGAGAATGAGATATGTAAGAAGATTAAGTCATTGAGATCAAATGATGGAGGGGAGTACATCTCCAAGGAGTTTGATTCCTCTTGTAGGGGTGTAGGGATTAAGAGGGTGCTGACAGTACCTTACAACCCTTTAGCAAAATGGGCCTGTGAAGAGGAAGAACAGGTCCATCATAAAGACAACCAAGGATATGATGCATGATGTAGATCTACCCATGTTTCTTTGGGTAGAAGCATGCAATACAACTGCCTACATTTTGGATTGGTCTCACCACCGGATCTTGAAGGACAAGATACCAGAAGAAGCTTTTGCTGGTGATAAACCAAAGGTATCTCACTTTCGTGTTTTTGGTTGTCTTGTGTATATTCATGTTCATGATGAGAAGAGATCTAAGCTTGATCCTTCTAGCTTGAAGGGGATATTTGTTGGTTGCGGTGAGTCCTCCAAAGCTTACATGGTTTGTTAACATTCAAAACCATCTGGTTCCAAATATAGACTTTGGAAGAGTTAAAAGGTAACTAGGGAAGGTGCCAATGTTACTTTGCACAATCCCTCCGCACTTTGGGTTAGTGCTTGCTAGCCTCAAGGGGGAATCCCTATGCAATTTGGAGATGAAATATAAACCTAGGAGACAACATACTCTTCCAAACTGTGATAATAACTTGCTGTAATATGAAATCCAGACCCGAAATCTGTGTGATAAATCTGGACAGCGAACTATGATGCAGATTTACAACTAAATAATTTATTGTTCATTAGTAACTGCAAATCTGCTGTAAAACCACTTCAATTGTGCTCTTCAAAATTTCAGTTTTGCATGTAAAGGAACCAAAACAGCAAGTTTAAAGTCTGGAAATTAATATCTGTGGCCATAGTGCTTTGAATTCTGTGGGCGATGGAGTAGTCGATTAAGCAGGAGTAATTCCAATATCAATCGATTCAGAAAATTCAAGTAAAGTAAGCAAACACATCAAACAATTGAGATTTAGCTGCCAAACAAGATGGCATTGTTATTCCAAAGCTTCTAGTACTACAAAGTTTGAGGATATTAGCTTCAACTTCAAAGCACTTTAGGGGGTGTCAAATCACTTCCAAAGCACCTTCTCTTGCCATGTCCATGGATAGAATCACATGAACAGGGTGAGTGACCTCTAACTCTTTGAATAATATGCTCTCTCACACTCACTCAAACGAAAAGAATGAGATGAAAGACGAGAACTGAAGAAAAATAATCAATCGGACCAAACAGAACCCTTTATCCTCACTACCCCTCAAGCTTTGATAAACTATGATTGGTGATGTACAAAGAGCATCTCTATGAGTAGAAGGTATAAAAATAGTGACAAGTCAAAGAAAGCAACCCTCAAGGTGGGGGTGCATGAGCCTCCACACCTGTCTCCATCCCACTCAACCATGTTAAAATCCCCATCAACAATCCTCTCCATAGCTGCGAGAGAAGAAGCCATACAATCTCAGAGCCTGCTACACTCTGAATTGAAATTATGAGCATAAACAACACAAAGGCCTATCAATCAATCCTATATTAAGAGAGTGACCCAGACACAATGATCTTGAGGATCTGAACCAAAAGCAACCATAAAGTTCTACAAATAGGATGAAAGAACAACCGCGACCCCTCCACTCCCTTGATAGTGGTCTAAAGCCAAGGCCACAAAGCTAGAGATGGTTGTTCGCAGTGGTGAGGAGTATATAGCCAGGGGTGCTCAGATTCGGTTCCGACTTTACTGGATTCAGGAGGGAGATGAAGGTTGCAAGCTCTACTTTGACTTCCTCAAGAGGAAGATGGTTGTGGATAGGGTGCTAGCGTTGCATTGGGATGATGATGCTCTTGTAGAGGATCCTATTGAGGTCAAACATATGCACAATGCACATTTTCAGAATATTTTTACTCCTTACATGGTAACAGATGGGGTGGTGTCTACTATAGATTCTTGTTGTAGACCGATTCCACGCAAGGTCTCTAGTGGTGATTGAGACAAGTTGGATAGATATTTTTCGAAAGAGGAGGTATTTGTAGCATTATCTTCCATGAAGAATGGTAAATCTCCAGGCATGGATTGTCTCCCTTGTGAGTTCTACAAGGCTATGTGGGATACTATTGGCGATGGTTTCTACTATTTGGCCATTGAGGTATTTTCTTTTGGTTGCCTCTTTGAGTTTCTCAATTAGGGGATGGTTAGGCTTATTCCAAAAAATGTAGCTAGGAACTCCATCGGGGGGTGGTGGCTTATCACTTTGCTCACTGTTGCCTATAAGATCATGGCGAAGGCTTTGGCTTTGAGGATTCGTTTAGTTTCTCTATATGTGGTGCGTTAGGAGTAGACTAGGTTTGTATAGGGGAGATTAATATTGGATATTGTGCTTTCGGCTTGGAAGGCTATGGAGTGGACTAGGAAGTCTGGCCAATAGTCCCTCATCTTGAAGATTGATTTTGACAAGGCTTATGATTGGGTTGAGTGGTCCTTTATTTTAGAGATGCTTACATGATTGGGTTGAGTGGTCCTTTATTTTAGAGATGCTTACATGATTGGGTTTTCGATCTTGTTGTGTGGCAATGGTGACTACCCTCTTCACCAATACTTCGATGCTCGTCTTCGTTAATAACACCTCGTCCTTGAGGATTTTCTTGCATCATTCCATTCGTCAGGGCTGTCTGTTGGATCTCTACTTGAATGTATTGACAATTGATGCTTTGGGTTACTTGTTGGAGGTTGCTAGTATTGTTGGGTAGGTTTGTGGTATCCTTCTCCCAAATGATTTAGAGATGGTTAATAATCACTTTGCTGATGATTCTCTCCTTTTGCTAAGGGTGGAGCAGGAATCAGTTGATGGGGCCTTAGCTTATTTGGACACTTTTTGCTTTGCCTTTAGTGCTTTGGTCAATGCTCACAAGACTAATTTTTGGTTAGTTGATTGGATTCTCCTCCTCACTGGATCCCTTCATCTTGGACTTATATTTGTCCTAAGGTCATTGCTTTATATTTGGGAATTCCGTTTGGAGTTGGATTGTCTCCAGTTTCCATGTGGGAGTGGTGTTTACAGAGGCTTTAGAGTAAGTTGCACTTTTGGCATCAAAAGGATATCCCTTTGCTGGGAAATTGACCATTGTTGGTCGGATTTTGTAGGTGTCTCTCATATATACTATATGTCTTGTTGGTTCTCTAGTTAAACCCAATTTCGACGTCTTGAGTAGATTCTGAGGGCGTATCTCTGGTTGAAGTATGGTGGGGAGTGAGGTCATCCTCTGGTTCCTAGTGATGTTTGTACCATGACCAAGGAAGATAGAGGACTTGGCTTGATTGATGTGGCCATGCAGGGTAGCATTCTTGTGGCCATGTGGGTGGTTAGGTGTCTTTAGTGTTTGATGCCTTGGCAGATTTGTTCCGACATTGGGTGAACACTATGCAACGTATGAGGCTTTTGGGATTTTTGACATCATATCATCTCCCCACTTATTTCAGGTCTTTGGATCTTTCATCTTCAGGAGCATTTGGACAACTTGGAAATTTGTGGTAGGTCTGGTTCCCTGGCACTAGGAGTGTAGCTAAGTAGATTGGGATTTGGTTTGTGATCCCATTTGGATGGCAGGTGTAGGTCTCTTGTATTGTTGAGTTGCCTTGATTCTAGGCTTGCAGGTTGAGTTGAAAGGACATTTTCTTCTGGGGTGATTTGTGGAATTCCACAACTGACTCGTGGAAGGAGTGGTGTGCTCTTGCTCATGAGTATGGTCTTCTTTCCCCTAACTTCCTCTTTATTATAGAGTTGTGTGGGATTATTCTGGAGTTCGATTTGTTCAAATGAACATTGGGATGTCTTGTTCGTTCTGGAGGGATTGGGGTTGGTGTTTTGGTCATCCTCTTTGGTAGTATGATCCGTGTTAGTTGTATTCCATGCTTCATCAACAACACACTTTATCCCTGGTGCTAAATGCACGTTGGAACTCTATGGATTTG
>ML795593.1:33672-53112 GCA_009831015.1 Picea engelmannii | reverse complement strand
ATCCTTAGAAAGAGGGAGTATTAAAGTTTTTACCTTAATAGCTCAGTTAGTTTTCTCCATCATGGTGTACAATGATTGTAGATCCCTTGCCTCAAGTGTTGTGCAACTTTCATGGCAGGTTGAGGTGCACCATTTGGCAGCAACAACAGTGCAAATGAGGGCACAACACTAGCTTTCCTTGGGTGATGGGATGGAATTATGTAGGTAAGAGTCTAAAGGGGTGCATGCATGCCTCCAACATGTATGCACTAGCCTTAGTATACCTTCAGTTTAGCCATGGTTCTAGAATTAACATTCATAGTCTAGGATTTTTTCTTTACTTGTTTTTAGAAGTTTGAGTTCTAGACTTAGAAGTGTGTAGCATTTATCTTCAGTTAGCTTTTCTAATTTGGGCACTTAGAGGGATGGATTATTTTTGCATCCTTTTGCCTTCTTCCTAGTTAAAAGAAAGGCAACAACAAGGTGTTTGTCATTTGGTTTTGACTTAGTGTATTGGTGATTCGAGATATTTTCATGTAACTCTTTATTTTCCATAGAATACAAAGGGAATATTGAGTGGTTCAAATCTATGAGGGTTTTCTCTTCATATTTCTAGTAGTATGTCTTTGTAGCTTAGCATACACATATATACTATTGTGATTAGAGTTTACATTTTAAGATACCTTATAGTTAGGTTTAAATTTTGTGTTAAAATCTACCCACCATTGTCTGAAAATTAACACTTAGTGCCTCCAGTCATTGAGATAGGCCAGAAAAAGGAGGTAATAAGTCTAGTGGTGTAGGGTGGAATGGTTCAACAACATCCCTTGTCTGTGAGTGATCGCCTCACATATGTATAAGGCTAGACATCTTTGATTAGGATAGCAAAAGAAGGTGGCGAGAGACCCTCCAAAATCGTTTATCCATTGTTGTATCTCCCTCACATCTCACAATAAATGGGACTTCTGAAGATAAAGTGTTCTCTAGCCTCGATCTCTTGAAGATGACACGATTGACAAATCCTTTGCATCCACAGGATTGGGTGGTTTGATTCAACTCGTAAGTGGTGGGAACAAACTTGTAATTTATTGAGCGAAATGCTAAAGCCTCTTGACCAATGGCATTGAGTGTACTCAAGACGGACAATGAGACCATTTTCCAATTGTAGAAAGTGCCCATAACAAAAGGTCGTTTTGGGACCAAGAGCTTGAAGGGGGGAAATCCATGTGATTCATATGTACTCTTGGTATAATTCATCCTTGACCATCTTATTGATTGCTTCTTTCTGACAAAAGAGATGATTAGGGGTGTACAACGAATACCTTAAGGGAGGGAGGTACTCAATAGAAGTAACAATGCATTGAAGGAGCAAAGAAGCCTAGAACCTACATCGTCCATGTCTAGAGAGGCCTATGGAGATAATCTCCTCTAAAGAGCAAAGGGACAAATGTGGGTATCTTTATTGTCTAGTAATCTAGTCACCCGAGGTTTGAATCTTGTGAAGAAAAAAAGACAAGCTTGAAAATGCCCTCAAGGTGTAAAGGATGGGTGTTGAACTCAATGTAAATGCTGGCTTGCGGTATAGTTCATTTACAAAGGATCATATGTTGGAGCATAATGGATTGGACTCTCTCCAAATGTGCCTAGTCACCTAAGATCATAATGGACCTTGAGATTTTTAAACAGTAAAGAACAATAGGTTTGATGATGGTGCCAAAATAAGCATCTTTGTTGGATTGTCTAGAAAATGCCGCTGGAAATATTGGCACTCAAGCATGAAAAGAGACACATACTACTTGCCGACTTGGGATTGGGAAGTGGGTTGCACACTGAATCTAGTGCCAGTGAATTGGACCCTTCAGTAGGTATACATTGTAGTCAATAGTTATCTCCACTTTGTCGTCTTTGAAAAAGAAATGGAAATTGAACAGTGTTCTTGGAGGTGTTGAAGATCGTAACCTTAGTCTTGTTAAGGTTCACAACCATCTATCAATGGTCACCAAGACTAGCAAGGGCATCCAACTACGATTGGAGGTCATTGGAGAGGAGGCCAAAAGGACCACATCATACACAAACTGTAATTTTTAAACCTATGCAAGTGAAGTAATGCATATGGATTCTTAAGCAAAACAAAAGAACAATAATGGCACACACAGTATAGAGAGAAATACCCTATAAACACTTAACTGGGAAAATCAACTTAACATGGAATTTCACCTCTATCTTCTTCATTATATTAACTTGACCATTTACAATACAATATTTAGGTATTCCACAATGTCCAAAATCCTAATCCGTTAACTCAGATTATATTACAACTCTAATCCCTTAATCATGATTAGATTACAATGAGTAGAAAACCATAGGCTGATAAAACACAAAACTAGGGGAAAAATAGACCAAAAACAAACCCACTTGCAAAGAATATAACACATATCTATTATTTTCCTACTTGTTTTATTTACAAAAAGGGGCCCCAGGATTTATAAGGTCATAGGTTTAGGGAAACAATGCCCATTGTTTCCCTACACCAAGAGAACTTCTTAGACAAGCTTTGTCAATGAGTTTGCAACATTTTTCAAGGTGTGAACTTTCTCCCCTTTTTGTCTTTAATCATGTTTCTCACAAGTGGTATTGCACATCAATATGCTTTTAGAATGATAAACATGGTTCTTTGCCAGAAAGATTGCACATTGATTGTAGCAATCTAACCTTATAGCTTGATGTGCAAACCCAATACCTAAATGCAATCTCTACAACGATACAACTTCCTTACTTGGATGGGTGATTGCCATGTATTCAATTTCTGTAGTTGTAAGTACGACTAATGCTTGTCTTTTGCTCATCCAATCGATTGCTTCAAATAAGTTAAATGCATAACGACTTGTAGATCTTTTGTGATCAAGATCTCTAGCCCAATGTGCATCAACAAAGCCTTGTACATCTATCACTTTGTCTAGTTGAGGTCTTCCTTGGTAGCAGATTGCATAATTTGTAGTGCCACGCAAATACTTGAAGACCCTCTTTACAATTGTCCAATGCTCCTTCCTTGTTTTTGACATATATTTGCTCGACATGGGCAATGTTTGGTCTAGTATAGACCATAGCGTGCATCAAACTACCAACAACACTTGCATAGGGAAACATGAGACATGTCCTTGACCTCTTCTTGTGTCTTCGAACATTGTTCTACAGATAGCTTTGCACCTATAGGAATATGAACCTTGATTGGTTTACATTCTTGTATATTAAACCTTTGCAAAATTGTCTCAACATACTTCCTTTGGTTTAACTAGAGTTTCCTATGCACACAACCTCTTTTAATCTCCATGCCCAAAATAAAGTTTGCAACACAGATCCTTCATGTCATAGTTGAGACTTGACCTCCTTGATGATATCCTTATTTTTTATTAGCAACGTATCATCAACATATAGTACTACATAAATAAAGTGATCACCAAATTGCTTGGAATACAAATACTAATCAGCCTTGCTTCTCACAAATCCCAGTCCTAGTATGAAGTATCAAAATTTTGATACCCACATTCTTGAGGATTGCTTTATATGCCATATAGGGACTTTTTTAGCATGCAAACTAGTTCCTTCTTACCCTTCACTATGAACCCTTGAGGTCGTTTCATGTAGATTTCTTCTTCCATGTCCCCATGTAGAAACATTTTGTTTACATCCATTTGTTCTACTTCAAGATCAAATGCTGCACCAAGAGATAATAGAAATCTAATGGAAGTCAATTTTGCAACAGGGAAAAAAATCTCACCAAATTCAATTCCTTCCACATGGGAATATCCTTTTGCTACTAGGCGAACCTTGTACTTGTCCACTCGTTTTGAAATCAGCTTCTTCTTGAACACCCATTTGCTAGCAACATGGTTTCTTCCATTAGGTAAGTTGAACAAGTCCCATGCTTCATTTTTGTCCAAGGCCTCCATTTCTTCAACCATGGTCTTCTTCTAGAGTTTACCCTCAGAATCAATAGTTCTAGGATCTGATTACATAAGTTTCCACAGTTAGTCATAATGCTAAAGAGTTTTCTGGATAAAAACTGTGTATGATGTTTTGAAATGACCATCCTTTCGAGTGGACACTCCACCCATCATTAGGGACAATTGAAGCTAATACATTGAAGAAGAGTGCTGAGGTTGAATTTATAGGGGAAGATTGGTAAGTGTCCGTTGATGAGATAGCCATTGGGATTAAGAGATAAAATATTAAAGAATTAAAGATAGTCGTTGGGAAAAATAATGAAGAATTGGGGGGTTGACTAAGACTAATGATAAAAGAATATATTTAACGTGAGATAATTATAGGATTGAAAACCAAATAGGAGATAGCCGTTGAGAAGAGTTAAGAAAGTATTAATGAAAATAAAGTTAATTATTAAGATAGAATAGTTTTAGTAATAAGATAAATTGAATGTAAAGGGATAATGATAACGGGATTAACGTTGGATAATTATAGGAATGAAAACCGAATACAAGATAGCCGTTGAGAAAAGTTAATAAAGTATAGAATTAATTATTGAGATAGATCGGTATTAATGATATGAAACTATAGTATTAGTAATGGTAATAAGATAAATTGAAGAGAATAGGTCAGGTGCAGAAAGCAGTGATATAAAAGAATTTCAAAAGGATAAAGGAAAGCAAGGAACAGGTTGATGGCAAGGAAGAAGAGGGAAGGGATGAAGCCAACTAGTTGACTAACATCTAAAAAGAAAAAAGATTAATGATCAAGGTGATGAATGGTGGGTTTCCAGGATTGGCTCAGTTTGTAGCCATCTTTGCGCAACCCTGCTTAACCCCAATAGCGCTCCTGATGAAGTCAGGAAACCTCCAAGATGTAGGAAGCCATTCTATAACTGTCACAGAGCCTCATAATAGCAACAATGAGATCGTGATGTTCTCATGATTCATTTCCTAGTGTAAGTTTCTTTAAAGTTTTCATGCATTGTTTGATTATCCATTTCACCTATTTGAAGGTATGTAATGTGTTGACAATTGAGGATTGCTTTATTTTTCTTTTATATGTGGCAATTTGTTTGTCAAATCTTTTAATGTCTAACGTTCCCAAATCGCAGGCTATGAGACTAATTTTCATATTGTTGCATTGCAGGCTTTATTCTACTCTGCTCTTCGTTGTGCACGAGAAATAATGATTGTGGATGATGGATCAAAGAACTTACTGAGGGCTGTAAATAGCAGGTTAAGTGCACTGGCTTTTCATATCAGAGAGTATTATTGGATTGATACGCAAAAGCTCAATGAAATTTACAGATACAAGACAGAAGAATATACCCCTGATGCTGTCAACAAGTTCAATATTTACCCAGAACAAATTCCTTCATGGCTTGTTGATTGGATGCCTGATCAAGGGGGGTTCCTAATTGGGAACCTCCAGCCTGCTCACATGGATTTCAGGTTTTTCTCCTTGGGGAATCTTTGGGCTATAGTAACTTCTCTAACTACTCCAGAACAGGCTGAGGCTATATTGAACCTAATTGAGAGCAAATGGGATGATCTTGTGGGCAACATGCCTATGAAAATCTGCTTTCCTGCATTGGAATATGAAGAATGGCGAATTATTACTGGCAGTGATCCAAAGAATACGTACTGCTCTTGCCTTTTGCTTGTATTCATTGTTAATAAGCATATAGAAATGTTTGTAGGCATGCATGTTTTCAATTTAATGTTTGGGGTTGTGTTTGTATTCTGTGTTTGCTTTTAATATTGAAGTCATATATGAGTGCTGAAGGACAGTATGGACTTTTGCAGTTGCAGTCTGTGTGTTGTATGTTGAAATGTACCTACTGTAGGATGTTGAAAAATTATTAGTTCACCTATCCTAATGCTGTCATCTGTTATCATTTATCCTGCTTTGTTTTTGATTACTTGCTATGGGAAAGACTGGATGCATGCAATATAGGCATAAAGAATGATTCTAGAAATGGAAGTAGAATTGGAAAAAACAAATACATGCTTGAATCACTTCTCAGCGTAGGATTTTTATTTGTTGTGGCATTAATAGTTGCAGAGTTTTCCATGCAGGCCTTGGTCATATCATAATGGAGGATCATGGCCAACACTTCTTTGGCAGGTAGCAGATCATCCATATTTACTGCATAGAGTCATTACCATTGAAGGTGTGGTGTTCTGACTTGTGTTTCTGGATGCAGTTTACTATTGCATGCATAAAGATGGGGAGGGCAGATCTAGCAAGTAGAGCAGTGGAAATTGCAGAGAAAAGGATTTCAAAAGACCGGTGGCCCGAGTATTATGACACCAAAACAGCGAGATTTATTGGCAAGCAGGCTCGACTGTACCAGACATGGTCAATTGCTGGATATCTTGCTGCCAAGTCATTCCTAGCTAATCCAGACATAGCATGTATATTGGCATGTGAAGAGGACCTTGCCCTTATGGAAGGATGTTCATGTCCCATAAGTGCTAGCCCTCGTAGAAAATGTTCCCGAAATGCAATGCGATCACAATCACGCATTTTTGTATAGAAATCTACCAGGAAAAAAAATTCTTTTCTATTAATTAGCTAGAATATTCATTTCTCAAATTTAACCCAATTTATAGAGGAATTGCAAGCCCTCTAGCAGTATTTTAAATGCTAGAAGAGAGCTTTCTCTCTTTGGGGTAATTGTAATTAATGTAATGTTAAAACTGTCAAAATTTGTTGAAAGGGACACACCCAACCAGCATTGCTTGTAACCTTTGTATATGAAATGAATTTGATGTCAAGAGCTCATTTCATCAACATGATTTATAACAGATTGTATAGGTCTAAATCCTGCATATAACATAACCAACAACTTGATATGGAACTCAGAAGATGAAAATAAAGAGTGATGGGATCTTTAATGCAAGGAGTACCACAATATATTCAAACTTCAAAGTTCCAGTCAAACAATTTGCATTGCAACATGCTGTTATTGGATAAATTAGTGAATGCGGACATAAATTGATCTCCCTAGATCCACCTGGATCTAACAAAACAAGACAGGACATGACGCTTTCCCTAAGTTTTAATCATCGAGTTTACTATCAAACAAGAGATGAATGGCATACCTTTGAATATCGTTTCCTTATATCTTTGTTGTCCCTGCTCCGCTCTGGTGCTCTTGTGATATTGGATTTGCAATGAAACACAAACCAACCAAAGTGAAAGCAACAATAGTATATTCAATGAAAACTTACACATGTGATCAAGGAGTCATGTATTAAAATGAGAACTATTTTATGGGAAAGAAACATGCCACTGTATTATATTAAGTAAAAGTGGAAGATACAACCAAACAATCTTGATGTTGCTAAGTTCTCTTTCAGTGGCCCTTTGTTCCAACACACACACTTGCTCCAAACTTATATGAAGATAATCCACAATAGCTTGATGGTCAAATGGAGACCTCAAACATCAATTGAAATAGAGTTCCTCACACAATTCTCAGTGTATTCCTTCATAATTTCCTTACTTGATCTTGCTTTCTCTTGCTTACTTGCTTAACCTTTTCCATGAGAAATCCATCATTATATAGGAGAAGGAGAGATGGTTAAAGAGATTAGGATGATCCCACCAAATCAGAGAAACCAGTAGGATCCCAACCATACGGATGCCACCTGATATTTTAGAAGATTCTCTTCTAGAACTTTCGTGAACTTCGTCCTTTCCTTAGTCTTAAAACGCTGCCGCACCCTGTCTATAGAGTAGCCTGCGGAAACTCCGCAAGCCAAGTTTAGGACAACCTGCGGAAATCAGGCATTTCTGCACTGTGTCTTATGTCTAGCCTACGACGTCCTTCTAAAAACAAGTTTTGTAGAGGAGGAAATCAGTCACTTTTCTCACGAGAAAGATCTTTTTGGGAGCTTGAACACATGCTTGTAGAAACATCACCAGGGTGACCAAAATAACGTGTAACACATGCCTGCCCTGTTAAAAGTTCCACTTGCACGATGAACACTTTGCAACAAGTTTCTCTTAGTTTGATTGAACTGATTGAAGATATCATCACATTCCGAGTTCTATACGAGACTTCAATTTAGTCAATTTATGCTTTAGCAAATTCAGTGCAAAGAGAAATATGACAGGCATGTATTCTATAGTTTCTTCTTTTATTTGGATGTGTTATAGAGACGTGAATATAGATTTTCGATTTCTATTCAATACACATCCCTTGAAAATTTACTTGTATCATGGAAATGGCCAAGGCAACAAGGGTTAGAAAGAGTAGCGGTGAAAAACTGTGTCCAATCTGATCTCCATCTTTATTGTATACAACCYAATATATTATAGCTAGTCCATTGTCTTTGGTTATGTTCAATATCCARTATTGGGATAGAGATGTCCAAGATCAAATTACTACGAACTGGACTTGGATAATTATATAATGATGGACTCAAGGGACCATAGTGGAGAGCTAGGGCTTCTGCAAATCCTGCCGGGCACTCTCGAGCTCCTTGGAGTGTTTSCTGTCAGGAAGCTTTTTCAGGCTCTTCGAGCCTTCCCTTGGCTGAAAAGAATTGATGTAGTATCTTCTGGACGAAACCAAAAGGGAGGTGATTCCCCACTTTCTGTAGAAGGGTTGCCTGGAGCGAAACACTTTCCCAAAATCAATTATTGAAACTTATCCTAATGGTGCGATGGCAGATTTCTTTCAACTGAAATTCTTGGGTTGCATGTCATTTCATGGCCCTAAAAGCAAACTACCCGCAGCTTGATCGCTGGAAATTAAAATAGGGATAGAATCTCTCTCTTCTCAACAGAGTTTTCTTCATGGTATCCTTTCCCTCCAAGGACGAAAAGGATAATCTTTGAAAGGGGGCCTTGGTTTCTCAACTGGGCTATAGTTTATAGTACTTGACATCCAAGGCCGAGGAACTAGTAGCATGGAAGGAGCTAGTATTACAACTTTGGGCTAGTGTCTTGTAGTGATGAAGTTGATGAATAGGTTTGATCCCTCCTACAAGTCCTCCATGTGACGTGATTTGGTGCTTAGGTGGTGCGGGCCAGGGAGTAGTGTTAAACAAGCCTAGTGCTGTCCAATTGAGTGGTATCTACAAGGCGCTTTACCTCACCGATACCTTGAACCAGGGGAAAGAAGGTAATTTTTGTTGTTAAAGGAGAGGATAGGATCTGAAATAAATGTCACTTAAGAGTAAAGGCCTCTTTGATGTACTAGGCATTGTTGGTTAGTGTAATGTTTCATATTTTGAATTAATTCATGATTAAAATAAATAAGTAGTTGTAAAATAATAATAATAATGATAATAATAATAACAACGATGATGATAATAATAATAACGACGACGATAATAATAATAATAATAATAATAATAACAACTATGCACTGTTTATAAACTCATACAATTTTCTTTACTATCATAAAACACACAATAATAACAATAACAGTGGTAATAAATAATAAACTAACTAATTTATTATGAAAGAAAAAATACTCAATAATTTATTATAAAAAAAGAAAATAAAAAAGGTGGACTTAGTCCGCTGTACAGATTCTATTATAAGAAAGGAAAATAAAAAAGAGGGCATTAATCTGTTAAGGAAATACTGAGGAATAATTATTACCTTCACAAGAAAAAGGTGAAGTCTAAAGTTGTCCCAATGAGAGATTAAGTCCCAGCCATTGATCTAGTAAAAGATCTAATGGTTCGGATCTCTCGCTGGTAAAGGGCCCACATAAACCCTAAGAAAAGGTAAGAAGAATATTACCTAGAGTTGTTAGTAATATCGTGTGTGAGGAGGCATGAATATAGCCAAGATTGAGGAAGACAAGCTAGACAGGCTTTGCATAACCTGCCTCTGGTATGAGTGATTGGTGGCGGCTCAACCGTACAATAACAAAGGGATACAGGTTGAGTAGGGCCATTGTAAGCAGAGACGACAAAGAAAAGGGCCGAGCTAGGGCCATAGCGGGTAGGAGAATGAGAGACCCGATCCGTATCAGGTTATTATCAATTCGTACGAGCTACAGGAGTATGGATCCATGCCGTGTTTGACAGGGCTGTAAGAAGTTTATAATTTCTTTGTATTTTTTGGTTAAGTAAAATAAAATCTTTCTTACCTATCTCATTCAGTGTTATGAAGAGAGCAATTGTTTTGTTCCATATTCAACGTGTACATTTTCTTTTTAGTTTTACATGGTATCAAAGCGCACACTAAATGGAACAACCCTCACCAAACGAAATGATATACGATGTTTGCACGACTTGTCTCTCTTCCACTCGAACCAGTGATGTATGGTATATAGACAGTGGAACATCCAGTCATATGATTGGCCACAAACATTACTTCAACAACCTGAACATAAAGGAATTTGGGTTCGAGATTTTGCTTGGCGATGACTATGCTTATCATCCAAAAGGAGTCAGAACTGTAAAGTTTGAGAGGGAGTCTGGTAAGTCTCTCCACCTGTCAAGTGTCCTATATGTTCCTGGACTAAAGAAGAATCTAGTCTCAATGTCAGCTCTAGAAGACAAGGTTTATGAGGTCTCCTTCAAGGATCGTAGGGCCTACATTAAACCCAGAGGGTTGAGTGAGGGATCCAACCAAGTCGTTGGAGTAAGAAATGACAAATTGTATAAATTGCACTTTGACTCTCACTATGCACTAGCAATCAACAACAACACCAAAGACTGTGAACTATGGTACCGATGTGTAGCTCATCGTAGACATGGTGCTCTCAGAATTCTGGGTAAGATTGTGACAAGGATGCCTTCATTCACTACATAGCACCATGAAGCGTGTAAAGGTGTGCTCTAGGAAAATATGTAAGGGCAACCTTCACCAAGAGTGATTCAAGGTCCAAGGGTATTCTGGACTTAATTCACATTGATATCTGTGGCCCCATGTCCTCATTATCCATAGGAGGGAAGTTCAGATACTACATCACCTTCATAGATGACTTCTCTAGAAAGACCTGGATCTACTTCTTGAAGGGAAAAACCTTAGAAGAGGTACTCAAGAAATTTCAAGAATTTAAGGTTTTTGTGGAAACTCAAATAGGAAAGAGGATAAGAGTCCTCAGGTTTGACAATGGGGGGGAATACACTTCACATGCCTTCAAGAGGTTCTATGTTGAGGTTGGAATCAAAAGAGAACTGAGAGTTCCTTATACCCCTCAATAGAATGGGGTCTCAGAGAGAAAAACACAGAGCTATTGTTGGTGCAACAAAAGCAATGCTACATGATTAGAATCTCTCTAAATTTCTATGGGAAGAGGCTTGTAACACTGTAGTATACCTTCAAAATAGAAGTCCTCACAAAGTTCTGGGAAATGTAACTCTTGAAGAAGCTTTTACTAGAAGGAAACTAGACATCAATCATCTTCGCATCTTTGGTTGTGTTGCCCACTGCCGTATTCCTGCTGAGAAAATGACTAAGCTAGATCCTACAACCGAGAAGGGGATTTTGGCTGGATACAATGAGACCAACAAAGCCTACAGAATATACATTCCCTCCACAAGGAAAATTGTCTTACGTAGAGATGTAAAGTTTGAAGAAGAAAGTGCTCTCCGAAATTCATGTCAAGACAAGGACATTTCGGAAATTGAAGTTCCCAATCAAGAGGAGAAGCCCTCATCAGAAGAGGTAGATCTTCCCATAATGGAACAACAAGAGAAAGAACAACCGACCATCTCCAAGAAAAGGAAAACAAAGTGGGTCGAGCAACTGTTGAAGGAAGCCAACGAACAAGTAGAGTCACCAAAGACCTCAGTCAGAACAAGTGTACCTCAGAGGTATTCAAGATATGTTGCCTTCATGAGTAGTATGATCGAATCAGAACCAACCTGCTTTGAATAAGCTATTGAAAGGAAGTCCTGGAGGGATTCCATGATTGAAGAATATACCTCCATAATAAAGAATGATGTGTGGGAAATTGTACCCAGACCACATAATAAATTTGTAGTCAGCTCCAAGTGGATATATAAAATAAAACATGTAACAGATGGAAGCATTGACGGACACAAGGATAGATTTGTTGCTCAGGGATTCTCTCAGAAGGAAGGAGTGGATTATGAAGAGACATTTTCCCTAGTAGCTCGATACACCTCCATTCGTACAATTATTTCTATTGCGACCTAGATGGGGTGGAGAATACATCAAATGGACCTTAAAACTGCATTTCTCAATGGAAACATTGAAGATGAGGTCTATTTGGAACAACCAAAGGGATTTGAAGTTCAAGACAAAGCGAGTCATGTTTGTCGTCTAAAGAATGCCCTGTATGGACTCAAACATGCACCCAGAGCTTAGTACTCCAGAATCGACTTGTCACTTACAAAGTATTGGATTTATCAAGAGTGATGCTGACTCAAACCTATAGCTTCTTATAAAAGAAGGGGACATTCTCATTCTTGTACTCTATGTGGACGATCTCTTTCTAACATGTGTAGAAACTCTAATAGCAACCTGCAAGCAAGATCTGGGTAAGGTATTTGAGATGAAGGATCTAGGCCTAATGCACTACTTTCTTGGGCTTGAGATCTGGCAACAAGAGGGTGAGACTTTCCTGGGTCAAGGAAAGTATGCAATTGAGATCCTCAAAAGATTTGGGATGGAGGACTATAAACCCGTGGCCACTCCCATGATTACCTATCTCAAGAAATTAAATTCATCTGAGTCAAAAAAGGTGAATCCTACCATCTATAGACAATTAATTGGATGCTTTATGTATTTGACTAATACTAGGCTTGATATATGTTTTGCTGTCAACACACTTAGTCAACATATGGTGGACCCAAGAAAAGTACATTGGATTGCAACAAAATACATATTGAGGTATCTGAAGGGTACAGTAGAATATGGACTTCAGTGTTTACAGGGAGACCAAGTCAAACTAGTGGGTTATTCTGATTCAAATTGGGATGGAAGTACAACTAATAGGAAGAGTACCTTTGGTTGTTGCTTCAGTTTAGGATCAGACATGATATCGTGGTACAACATAAAACAAAAATCAGTTGCACTCAGTTCAACAAAAGCCGAGTACATGGCATCCAGTGAAGCAAGTTGTGAAGCCATTTGGCTTCAGAAGATTCTTGTGGATCTTTTTGACTCAAACTTGGATCCCACCACAATATATTGTGATAATCAAAGATGTATTAAGTTATCTGAAAATCCAGTCTTCCATGATAGATCCAAACACATTGAAATCATATACCATTTCCTCAGAGACAAAGTACAAAAAAGGGTAGTAAAACTTTCATATGTCCACACTAATGAACAAGTTGTAGACATTTTGACCAAAGCACTGCCAAAGGGAAAGTTTGAATATTTTTGGAAAAAATTGGGTGTTGTAGAAAACCCATTTCTCACTAAGAGGGAGTGTTAAGGAAATTGTGAGGAATAATTATTACCTTCACAAAAAAAAGGTGAAGTCTTAAGTTGTCCTAATGAGAACTAAGTGCCAACCATTGATCTAGTAAAATATCTAATGGTTGGGATCTCCCGTTGGTAAAAGGCCCACATAAACCCTAAGAAACGATAAGAAGAATATTACCTAGAGTTGTTAGTAATATCGTGTGTGAGAAGGAGGCACGAATATAGCCAAGATAGAGGAAGACGATCTAAACAGGCTTTGCATAACCCACACCTGGTATGAGTGACTGGTGGCGTCTCAACCACACAATAACACAGGGATACAGGCCGAGTAGGGTCACTATAAGAATAGACAACAAAGAAAAGGGTCGAGCAGGAGGAGAGACCCGATCTGTATCAGGTTATTATCAGTCCGTACGAGCTACAAGAGTACGGATCCATACCGTGTTTGACAAGGCTGTAAGAAGTTTATATTTTCCTTGTATTTTTTGGTTAAGTAAAATAAAATCTTTCTTACCTATCTCATTCTGTGTTATGAAGAGAGCAATTGTTCTGTTCCATATTCAATGTGTATATTTTCTTTTTAGTTTTACATAATCCATTGTCCAGATTTTGTCTAAAAACAACATCCAGATTCTGTGTAAAAAGGAGAGATATGTGTGTACCGACCCTGGGGCAGATTTAGTTCATCGATGTTCATATTTTGGGTGGGATGAAGGCCCTATCTTTTACAGTGATTCCAACCCAGTTTTCTAGGGGTGATCCGATCATGGATCCCTTACCTACCACTCTGCCCTGCACAAATTCAAGGAATTCATTTGCAGCTTCAATGGCGTCAAAGGCGATTTCCCCTACAAAGAAAGTTTGCAAAGCTCTCGCCTTACCTATGAGGTCTTAGTCGGGCTGAATTCCAAGATTACCAGGGAAACCGGTGAAATGGAGTAGTTGAACATTGCGAAGGGAAGTTTTTTTGTCCTTCGAGGAGAACTCCATATCATTTGTGGGAGAATATCTTGGCCAGACTACTGATTTCGTATCTGTTCAGGATGTTGAGCGTTTGCACAACCTGGAATTCAATGGTGCCATAAGACTCATTTCTGATGTCCTACAAGAGGATACCCCAAAAAACCTTTTCTTCATTCTTTTTGAAGAATATAGTAATAGAAATGTTATTGTTGCCTATAATCCTATAGATGACGAGTGGGTTGTTATTCTCATGTCCTACATGTCATATTCATGTCCGTAACATATTCGAGGCTTCATAGGGATCTAGTATGAGGTGGGGGTCTGTTGCTAGTAGAGAACATAAAGGGGTTCCTTGTTGTCTGTAATTTATTCACCGAAACCCAAAAGATTTTGCCTCCCGGGATACCCATGAATTATTCCTATGTGGTAGTTGTTATCGCACAATTTGTACTTGCCTAAAAATCAAAGGCAAGTGAACAGTAAATTGGCGTAACAGGAGGTTGTTCTATCACTGTGACCTAAATAAGACGCGTCTTTCTCTTTAGGGGTGAAAACCCAAGGGAGACATCCCCGGTGATCTCGGTAAGACGCGTCTTTCTCTTTAAGGGTGAAAACCCAAGGGAGACATCCCCGGTGATCTGGGGGTTTGAGAAGGCAAAGGTAATGGTATCAAGAAAAATTGTTCCCCTCTCACAAGTCACTCTGATCAAAAAGTCCCAAAGGTTTAACAATATGAAACAAAGATATGCTTAAGTGTACCTGCCTAGAACAAGACAACAAGAAAACACTATTTGCAAGTAACAATTGATGTTAGAGCTTCATAAAACCTTGGACTTTCAATAAAAGAAATAAGTTGATGTATAAGATGAAGCAAACCGAAATTTATAACAACAATATATATATATATATATATATATATATATATCTTCACAATCAAACCTTGAATAAGCTTCAAAATGACAATGACCCAAAATGGTAATCTAGAATTAGCAATATGTTAACACTTGTCAGAAGCTAAGAAGGCAATGTAAAAATCAACTTCAACAATTGCTTTTATGAGGTTTTACTACTGCAATATATGGTTGTAGCTTACTTTTGTAACAACAACAAGAATGTTAGTAGATTAGTCTAATATAGGGTTAGGTGTAGTTAGCAGATAGCTTGAGGTAAATGGTTTGGGGGTTGTTTTCATCAATCAACCAAGTATGAGGTATAAACCAGTGTCTTTAGGGTTAATGGAGTCACTTTTTTGCAACAACAATCTTGAAGGAAACAAATGATAATGTGTGAATTAAAGACAAGAGGGAGAATGTTTGAGGTGTTGGTAACCCAAGGCCTCAATCACCAAACCCTAGAAGGAAAACGACTACTAGGAAGTAGGTAACCCTAGGCCCTAGCGGTTTTCCTTCTTCTTTAGCTCAAGCTTGAGATAAATAAAATCTTGATGAAGTAATGATGTTAGAGTGCTACAAAGGTAGGGCTCTTTCCCATACTTCAAAGGATATGTCTTCTAGCAAAATCTAGTAGGTGGATAGCTATTGAGATAAGGACAATAACATGTGCTTAATCTCCTAGGATTTTACACTAGCAATATCATAATCTTAGTAAATGCAAAGTAAAAGGTACCATAACCATTGAAAGAAAGAAGAATTGCAGATTTTCACTTACATTCACCAAGAATAATCTAGCAATATGCCCTAGTTGAATACTTTCCACCAAGAAAATGCCAAAATACACCAAGACAAGTCTCCTCCAAGAGTTGCACATCACTTAATTTCATCCAATAAGCCTTAAAGAGGCCGAATTTCATACCTCACTTGTGTGAGTGAAAGAATGATGGAAAAATACAAGGAATTATTCCCTTATTTATACAATTCAAGTGATCTTTAATTACAAATTAGGTAAAAAAAAATCGACATGGCCAGTTACATCAAATATCCAGTTTTTTACATAAAATTGACAATTTAAACCCTAAAATGTGCAAAAGGGGTGATGTCATGCCCTTCTAGGATGACGTTGGGCCTCCTAAGTGAGATGTTGGCCTCCAAGAGAAAAATGTTAGGCCTTCCAAGGCCTCTGGATCATGCCACACGTGCCACTTGGCACACAATTGCCTCCATCATGTCCATTTGACGCTGGGTGACGCCAAGGGTCACAAGGGTGATGTCATGGGTCTTCAAAGGCCAATGTTCAGGGGGAAATGCAAGACCCCCCTTGGTCCAAGCCTACCAAGCTGTCTTTGGTGGAACGTCTTCCTCTCTCTCCGGTGCAAGCCTCTGGTATATGTCTTCCCCTGGCCGGGGTCTCAACATCCATCTGATGGGATTTTATCCCTATGGAGGTCCGAGCTAATCATCTCCCCATATGTACCTATCCGTCGGGCGTGGTCCTGCAAAAACAACAAGTACGCCCTCCATGGGCTCATAATTCACAGGGATCATAGTATTGTCAATCACATCTAATAATCAAGTTATCCAAACATGTGCATAAAACCCCCCTTTTCCCAGACAAGTGCTCAAAGACGTTATGCTATTCTACAAGCCAGGTTTGGAGAGGGTTCCATGACATCCTATTGCGATAATTCTCCATAGGTGTGGGGTGTTTGCAGGTGAAGACCAATCTAGGTCATGTAAGTGCATGAGATGGTGTGGGGGATGTTTGGGCAATGGGTGTAGTGATGAAAGGGAAATGTAGGTCTTACCTGTGGGTGCCTCTGAAGAGGACGAGCTGTACCTTGTCATGGATGCAATTGTTTCCTAGTCCATTCAATGCCTTTTTAATTTTTTATCTTATTTCTTTTTCTTTCAAGAGAATAGCCGGGGGACACTGCCCTAGCGTGGTGACCAGTGGTGACAACATTACCCACAAACATTTCATGGAAATGAGAAGGATGGCTCGCGATGAGACCCCCTTTCTCTTGGCTATGCCACTAAGAGCCACTACCCTGGCGTGGTGACTAGATGAATAGTAATGTCATACCGCTACATTCCCATGGACCTAATAGGCTGGCTCATGATGAGACCCCCTATCCACCAAATAGGTCTTGAGTTTTATATTTTTTATGGGTCCCCTGTTTTTCTTGCTGAGAAGCCTTTTATTGCTTTCTCATGGATCCCTGGGTGAAGCATCTCAAGGTTTGATATTTTGGCTTTTAACTTTTTCCAACTACTTTTACCCTTTGGGCCTTTAGCCCCTTTTTCCCACAAGGCAAGGTACAACCCTTACTAGCTTGGCAAACCCAATGCCCGAACCAATGTAGGGGATATATGAGAGGGAAGATGATGAAAAGTGATAAGTATGGTGGGAATGGACGATGACCTTTCATAAACCCCCCCAGTGGCAACACACTCCTAAGGGAACCAACTTGCTAGGGCATTCTGTCATCCCCCCCAGGTATGGACAAGTCAAAAGGCATAAAGTCCAAGCACATGTCATGAAGCAAAAGAGAATTAAATGCACATAGTCAAATGTTTTTGAGAATCAGAGTGACACATACCATGATACCCAGACTCATTACCTCATGGAGAAAGACCCACTGCTACTTCAGAACCAGGCCTATGGGATGGATGCTGTTGCTGCTGACATAATTGAGGTGCTGAAGAAGAAGGATGGGCCCTCCAGGGCCAGGCTCAAGTCAATATGGATCTCAGTACTCCATGTCTAGGACTTGTGGGCCTCGAGACATAATCTCCTTAGTTATCCCTAGGATAGGGGATAACAATAGCGATGGTGGGTATCCAGAGAGAGACAACGAGTATCAAATTTCGTTCAGTACTTGTGATGGGATTACTTCACATGTGTATGATTCTAGGAGAGATTCATTGAGGATTTGTTGTAGTTTTGATGGGAGGTTTTCCCTGGTGGGGAATGCTTCTCATTTAGATGGCTTTTTGGTTTGCCTCACCCATGGTCCTGATCACTTGTTGGCCTTGACGTTGTTGCTGGAACTTGGGATTTTGTTGAGGTTACCATGCCACCCCTCCTTGATTTTTATTGGCAGTTCTTGCAGGGATGCTTTGCTTAGTGATAGATATATTTTCTTGTTATAAGATTGAATCACCGTGGTCAAACATAGTGAGACACTACCCCCAATTTCTTCAGGATTTTCGACTTACTAAATCTAGTAAGCCACCCTACTACCATCGATCCATCTTCAACTATAAAGAGTGTGTATCCGAATAGTTGAGTATCGAGTCCAACCAAATAGTGAAGTTAGTTTGTGGAAGAATTCGTTCCAATACGTTGGGTGTGGAAATATGGATGGCTTTCCCACCTTCTTCTTGTTTTCCCACATAAACTGGAGCACGAGGGGTCCTTGATTGTTGTTGGGGGTGTTACCCCCCAGTCTAGAGGTAACTAAGGAGATTACGTCTCGAGGCCCACAGGTAGCAGACATGGAGTGCCGAGAGTCAGATTGAGAAACAAAGCCCGCATGGTCCCTCCTATTCTTGCTGATCACTACTCATCACCAACAATAGAGCAACATCCACTACATCAGCTTTGTCCCAGAAGACAACGGGTCTTGCGTCATGAGGTAACAAGTCTGGTGTCATGGTAAGTGTCACTTTAATATTTGAAGCATTTGAACATGTTGTAAAGAATCATTTATTGATTATGAAACATTTTCTTGGAAATTATACCTTTTGCCTAATTTCACCTTGGTGGTTGTCATTGTGTCCTAGCAAGTTGGTCACCCTCAGGATAAGAGTTGCTACTGGGTAGTTCCTTGAAGGGTCATCGTACCATTCTCGTCCATACTTACGAACTTTCGTGCCTCTTCCTCTTCGTTTTCTCATCTTCTGGGTTTTCGGGTCCATTGAGAAATGATTGTACCTCATTTCATGGGAAGAAGGGGCTAAAGGCCTAGACTGTTGTAGTTGGAAAAATATAAAAGCCAATATTATCCTTCTAGATTCTCGCCCTTAGGTCCTGGGTGTTGATACTGAAAGGGGGGTGAATGAGTATCAAGTACAATTTAAAACCTTTTCAACTTATACTTAAACCACTCAACTATATCCAATGAGCAATGAACAATAGTATAAGAGTTACACCAATACACCACAATACACCATGCACAATATATGATAAATAATCAATAGTTATTGTTCAAGGGAAGTAATGACTTCCAAAGGTAGC
>ML795593.1:0-24069 GCA_009831015.1 Picea engelmannii | reverse complement strand
TATAAGCCATTTATGATAAGGAAGTTTTTGCTGGGTTTTCTTCCCTTAGAGGGTTTCCCAGGATAAATGCTGCGTCTCTTGTGAATGTGTATTTCTCAGTGATCTTGTTCTTATTATGCTCTTATCTAATGAAATGCAAAGAACTATAATAATGGCATAAACATTAACATGAATAAGGGGTGAGTGTGCCACTCCTTGATATACCAATGTGTCTTGTTTTAGTGTATGGAGGCATAGGTCATACCAGAAGATGCCGAGGTTCTCATGTGCTCTACGGTGAGCACATGTCCCATGTAGGAGCCAGATGTTACCCCCCTAGTTTAGGGGTAACTAAGGAGATTATGTCTTGAGGCCCATAGGTAGTAGACATGGAGAGCCTAGAGTTAGATTGAGAAGCAAAGCCCGCAGGTTCCTTCCTATTCTTGCTGATCACTACTCATCACCAACAATAGAGAAACATCCACTACATTAACTTGGTCCAAGAAGACAATGGGTCTTGCTTCACGAGGTAACAAGTCTAGTGTCATGGTAAGTGTCACTTTAATATTTGAAGCATTTGAACATGTTGCAAATAATATTTTCTTGATTATGAAAGGTTTGCTTGGAAATTATACCTTTCGCATAATTTAACCTTGGTGGTTTTCATTGTGTCCTATCAAGTTGGTCACCCTTGGGATAAGGGTTTCTACTAGGTAGTTCCTTGAAGGGTCATCGTACCATTCCCGTCCATACTTACCACCTTCCGTGCCTCTCACCTTTTGTTTCCTCATCTTATGGGTTTTTGGGTCCATTGACCCAAGAAGGGATTGTACCTCATTTCATGGGAAGAGGGGGCTAAAGGCATAGAGGTGTTGTAGCTGGCAAAAGATAAAAGATAATATTATCCTTCTAGATGCTCGCCCTCAGGTCATGGGAACAATAAAACGCTTCTCCAAAAAATGAAGGAATTGCAAAAGAAATCACATAATTAATAAATGTATTTCTTGTTGAGGAAATGCATTTTGCAGTGTCCGTTACTTTACATTGCATATGGAACTCTATGTGTTTCTAGATTCAAGTGGCATTGCAATACTCTTTACTTTCCATTGCACATAGTACTCAATGTTTTGGACCTTAATCAAATAGTGGCAATAAAAGGGCTTGGAGAAATGTTGCATTGCGGATGAAGGGAAACCACCCTCTACAAAGGAACCCATAAATGAGACAATACGAACCCTTGTATGTCAAGAACCCCATGCCTATAAGTCTTACGCCAAATCCACCTCACACTAGCTACATGACTTAGATAGGTTCTCCTTGGGAAACACCCTTGAATTGGGGATTGGCTAATCCAATAGGGCACTTTGACACCCCTCCCATACCTAAATTAGACATATTTTATAAGGTATTTAAGCATTTGTTAGTTTTAAAAGGGGGGTTTGATGCACATGTTCGGGTGGTTCTCTTATTAGATGTGGTTTACTTGGCATGATTCATATGTGTTGTGGACCCTTGGAGGGTGTACTTGTCTGTCTTTGCAGGATCTTACCTACAGGATGGATGCTAGACCCCACATTTGGGGCACCATTTGATGATGAGTGTTGCACCTTGATGATGGACGACATTGCCTTTGGAGGCATCTTGGCATGGCTAGAGGATGGGATTCCACCCTTCTCCACTTAAACGTTGGCCTTTGGATGCTTAGATGTCACCTTCCTAGCCAATGATGTCACATAGGGGCTAGGGTTTTGATGGATCGCTTGATGGATTGATGGAGGAGGCTTGTAGCATGGACCCCAACACTTGAGAGAGGGACATCTGGGCTTTGGAGGCCCAATGTTCTACCTTTTCAGCCTTGACGTCTCTCTCATGAGCCTAGCATCACCCTACTAGGGCATGATGTCACCCTCTTTAGGGTTTTATTTTATGTAAAATTCAATTTTTGTAAATTGAAAGGGAAAATTAAAGAAGTCAGTCCTTGTGTAAAGACATGACTTTTCATTAGAGTCTTTTGGTGGCTAGGATTTCCCATATAAATATGGCTAGCCAAGACTCATTTTATCATCACAACTTTCTCACCTTTGTGAGAGACAAGTTTGAAATTTTCTCCCTATTTGGCTCTCTCTCTCTCTCTCTTCTACACTCACGCGACTTGCTTTGGAGGATCATTTGTGGATGGATTTTGATGATTTTTGAACGGAATTTCTGCAATTAGGGTTTATTATTGTGATATCTTGGTGAAGTAAGTAAATTTTTGCAATCAAAGTTTATTCTTGTGATATCTTGGTGAAGTAAATTTTTGCAATTTCATTTCAATTTATTTAATGTTTATGGTAAATTTTGCTTGTTCATATTGAAGATCTTTGCTTGGTAAAACCCTAAAAGAGGAGCATAAGTGCTTCCTCCTCTCACAAGGTTAATTTTATCCATAATTTTTGAAGGAAAGCCTACCTACATATAATCTTCTAAAGACCTAAAGTGCTAGCACTTTAGGAGTTTTATTCTAGACTCTTGATGATAACTTACTTCAAGAACTTAAGAAGGGAGAAAAGGTTGCTAGAGTCCAAAAGTGCTTGCATTCTAGCAACCCTTCTCTTTAAGGCTTGAAATATAAGGCCCTAATGTGCTAGCACCTTAGATTTCAAACCCTACCTCTTAGATATTTCTACTATCATCTCCAAACATATTGTATTGCTGTTGTAAAGACTCCATAGCTCTAAGGCACTAATCATTTAAGTTCTCTCATGCTGAAAGTGATCAACCAACTCTTAATTCTCATTCTCTCAAGCTTTCTACTAACTTTACTAACTTTAACTTGAGCTAATTCACTAATATACTTGTTGATGTTGCAAACGTTTGCTACAACCATCCTAACATACACTAATTTGTTGCATACATTGCTATAATAGTGGTCAGACATACTCATAAATTACTTATAATAATTGGTTGATGTTCTACTGAATAAATGCTAAGTTTTCATGCTAAATTGTTGCAATTCTGAAGTGTAATTTTTGTTGCTGTTACAATTTACCTATTATTGTTGTAGTGTTGTTAACTGCTGCAATTTTACAACAACCATAACTTTTTTCATTGTCTAGTGTCTTTAAGATGTAGTACTTGCATACTTGTACTTGGAAATCATTATGCCATAAGTGCTATTGTTCTAGGCAGGTACTCAAATTATCTCCTTACCTTTTATTTCTCTTGAGACTTTGACTTAGGTGATCAAGAGAGGGGGCAGTGGGCTTGGCTATCAAACTTGCTACTTTGATCCCTTGAGGTCACTAGGGAAACCTATGTCGTGGTGGACCTCCTCCATCACTAAATAGAGGGGATTTCTTACTAAGGTGACAGTGGTAGGATTTCCTATAGTTACGCAATATTTGGTGATCTCGTGTTGGGCTTTGCACAACTACAAATCCTATGATAACAGGGGGTATCGAGGAGCTTGGAGTTTTGAAGAAGATTAGTACATGGGAGCTCGATAAATCTATCAAGCTATGGAAAAAAGTTTGTAGTATGCCCGATCACCTCTTCAGTAAATTCAATCATGGTAATCTTAATTACTTTCTCACTGTTGGTATTTGGGGCAAGATTTTTTTTTACAGAAGCTACTTTTCTGTCATGTTTTGGAGAATAGATGGTGGGGACTTCCCCCTGTCCGCTTGAAAGTCACTTGTGTAGGCAAAGCTATGGTTTGGCCTTGCATCGGAGCCCCACCTTAATGCGATGGTACAATGCAGGTATCTAAGTTAACCTATTTAGTATTCCTGATAATGAAATGTTCTAAATTGCATTCAAAATATGGGTTTTCTTTGTTGGAAATACTAAGACAACTGAGAGGAGGGGGGGTGAATAAGTTGTTATTGTGCTTAAACACTTTTATGCCTATTGAAATATTATTAATATTCTCCAAGTGATCATCAATATTATGCAAGTCATGAACAACATAAATAATAAATATCAATCACACATATGATATGCACAGAGACAAATATTCATGAGGAAACCCATAAAGAGAGAAAACCTCTTCTTAGAATGATAGGGAGTCTTTTAAGTTCTGTACATCATCAATATTTGAGAACCAACTCAAAATGAGGCTACAACCTCTTCTTTAACAAGCTGAAACTTGTAGAGAGCACCAACCCTCTGGTTTTTCTAGCACCCACTAGAAGGAAGCACCAACTCCTTGAGTGTTCCGAAACCAACTGGATGGAAGCACCAACTTCCAGTCACACATGCACCAACCTGTATAACAGAGAACAAAGGTTCTCCCTTGCACCACCCTACCACCCTGGTTTTTCTGGATGCAACCAGATGGAAGCTACAACTCCCTATGTTCAGGCACCCACTTAAAACTATGAGGACAACATTCCTCCCTAGCACCACCCTACCACCCTGAAATATAAATATTTGCTTGCTGAAATTTATTAGAGTGATACAATATTTATCAAAGGCTTACCAGTCTCATCACTATTGTGCTACACTGCTATGCTCTACTTGCATTAGTGTCTTCCTTCTTGCATATTCTTGCGCTTAAGTTCTCGTATAGTCTACTGTTTTCACCATTTCTGCTTTGTCCAACTTATGTTCTTCATCTCTGCATTTTCTCCCTCAGTTCATGCTGTGATATTCATTGCTTACAGTTTGACTACTTTTTACATAGAAACAACAACCTCTCTCCGTCACAACATTTTTCTTTTATTCCTGCTCTCATCATCCGTTACATTCCGCATCTCCAACGCTCAAGTCAGGAATCTAAAAAACGCTCAGGAATCATGATTCCAACGCTCAGGAACAATGATTCAACCACTCAGGAACAATGATTCAGTTAGTGTAACTGAATCATAACTGATCAATAAATCACGAGATGAAACAACAACCCTTTAATCATATTCAGTTTGATCAGTGTCGTTGGATTATACATGGAGGTGATTTTTGATTTTTCAATGCGTAACCTCCGATGTGGAGCCTAACAACGCTATCTCCTTCCCCAATCTTCTGTTGATGTGACCTTGGGCGATGATATCATATGACCATGAGATTGCAGGCACAACCAAACGTGGTTTGAGATCAATCCGTTTTTCTCCCCACAATTCACTATAGAGCTCCACGTATGCTTTCTCCAAAACCGTGGTTTCGATTGTGGCCCGCCTTCAACATTTTAAAGTTCGCACACCTTCAATCCCCATAATGCGACGGGACCGTCGATCTCACGATCTTGACAGTGCTCTTGAATTGACAGTTTAGATCTGTCCTTTCAAGTTCTATGGATTAGATCTAACCTTCCTAAATCAACGATTGTGATTTGCTTCGTGATCTGGGCTCTGAGAGTTTCAAATCTCAAACCCTTCTTTTCACCGTACAACAATCTTTCGGAGTCGATGATCTGCGGAAAGTTGTCCTTCTCAATTGACGACTCTGCCTCTACTTCGAGAATTTGAACTTTCAACCAGATGAATGGTTCTTCAGCCCCTTACTCGATTCAATGGTTGATATCTCCTTCGCTACTTCGGCCTTCAACGCTTTCAATTCTCAACCTTCACACTCTCCCATAATGCTTTTAGCTGGAGTCCACAGATTCCTGTCACGTGTCCTCCTCAAATCAACTGTCCTCGTTCACTTCGGGACTTCGGCCTTAAGGAGTTCGGGACTTTGTCCCTTGTGACTTTGGCTCTTCGGCCCTTCGCGACTTCGGTCCTTAGGCACTTTGGCTCTTCACAACTTTGTCTCTTCGACCCTTCAACACTTCGGCCCTTCGTGACTTTGGTCCTTCAACACTTCGACTCTTCGCGACTTCGGTCCCTCGACACTTCGTCCCTTCACAACTTCGGCCTTCGAGACTTAGGAGATTTTTTCATTTGTTGGTGGTGAAACTCCCGAAGTAAATCTTTGGGAGTGATGTAACATTACACATGTCACCTGTTGACTTGTCACGAGCCGAGTGGTTGCCCCATGTCACTCGCTGACCTAGTCTACCACATGTCCTTGCTGACATGGTCTGCCACATGTCCTTGCTGACGAGGTCTGCCACATGTCCTTGAATCAGATGGTTGAGGCTTACTTCGAGTCTTTACCTGGAGTCCACAGATTTACGCCACATCTCTTCTGGATCAAACGACCCAGATCCACTTCGGATCCAAAGCTTGAGATTTACTACGGATGATCTGGGGACTGAGATCTATTTCGGATGATCGGACGATCGAGATTTACTTTGGCTATCTGGCTCTTCGGGCTTCGGGAATTTCAAATCTCAAATTTAAACTTCTCAAAGTGATTTACCCGGAGCTCACGATCCGTCGCCACATATCCCTCTGGATCTAACGGTTGAAATTTACTCCGGCTCTCCGGGCTTTGGGAATTTCAAATCTCAAACTTAAAATTCTCGAAGTGATTTCTCTGGAGCTCAAGATCCATTGCCACGTATCCCTCTGGATCTGACGATTGAAATTTACTATGACTCTCCGGCTCTCCAGGCTTCGGGTACTTCAGTTCTCAACTTGAAATTCTTAAAGTGAGATTTTCCGAATCGTAACCTCCTCACATCTTTAGACCCGAAACAAATGTTGTTCATTGATCATGATCTTAGATTGACGACTCGATCTATCTGCGATGCTGCTTTTCCTTGGAGTTAAATATAATGGCCCTCCATATTTTCTTATCCTATCCTTCCACTTAATTTGATCCGATGACCGACGAAGATTCAGATAATCGAATTCTCAAACCATGTGCCCCATTTATCCTATCCTTTAGTTAATTGTATTCGACGAATGATGGATATTCAGGTGATCGAATTCTCAATCATTTTTCCCTTCTGAGATTTGATATCTGCATCCTGTTCGCTTCTCCTCCTGATATTATGTTGTTCCTGTTTTCCATCACCACTACTGTTCTTGCCATCAATGACAAGCACACGCTTCCTGTAAAACATGCAAACAATCTCCCCCTTTGGCATTGATGGAAACCCTGAAAGGTTGCATTATTCTACTTAGAAGTCCAATTGTAGCATCTAGACCACACCTTTTCTCCCCCTTTGACATCAATGTCAAATAAAAACATGCTCCCCCTGAGTTGTTGCAGTACTTTTCGGAGGTATCATATATTCGACCAACACATACTCCCCCCGAGCTATTGCAGTACTTTTCAGAGGTATCAGAAATTCAACCAACACATACTCCCCCTGATTAGATAGTCTATTTTAACTAGATAACAGGGTCAGGCCCAACATATGGCTTAGATTGTTGGAAATACTAAGACAACTGAGAGGGGGGGGGGAACAATTGTTACTGTGCTTAAACAATTTATGCCTATTAAAATGTTATTAACCTTCTTCAAGTGATCATCAAGATTATGCAATTCATGAACAACATAAATAATAAACATCAATCACACACATGATATACACAGAGACGAATATTCATGAGGAAACCCATAAAGGGAGAAAACCTATTCTTCTTGGAATGATAGGAAATCTTTTATGTTTTGTACATTATCATTCTTATGAGCTCCAATTCCTTTTGAGGCTACCACCTCTGTTTTACAAGCTACAACTTGCTGAGAGCACCAACTCTCTGGTTTCTGTAGCACCCACTAGAAGGAAGCACCAACTCCCTGAGTGTTCCAGCACCAACTGGATGGAAGCATCAACTTCCAGTCACACAGGCACCAAACTGTATAACAGAGAACATTAGTTCTCCCTTGCACCACCCTACCACATTGGGTTTTCTCGCTGCAACCAGATGGAAGCTACAAATCCCCGTGTTCAAGAACCCACTTGAAACTCTGAGGACAACAATCTTCCCTAGCACCTCCCTACCACCCTGGAATATAAATTTTTTCTTTCTTCAATTTATTATAGTGATACAGTATTTATCAATGGCTTACCAGTCTCATCACTGTTATGCTACACTGCTCTTCTTTGCCTGCATCAGTGTCTTGCTGCTGCTCGCATCTCCTTGCACTTAAGTTCTCGTACAGTCTATTGTTTTCACCATTTCTGCTCTGTCTAGCTCATATTCTTCATTTCTCCATTTTCTCCCTCAGTTCATGTTGTTCCTTGCATTGCATATATCTCGACTACATTTAAAAAGAAACAACAAGCTCATCCTGTCACAACAATTTTCTTTTATTCATACTCTCGTCATTGGTTACACTCCCAATCTCCATCCCTCAAGTCGGGAATCTCAAAATGCTCAAGAGCCATGATTCCAACGCTCAGGAACAATGATTCATCCACTCAGGAACAATGATTCAGTTAGTGTAACTGAATCGAAACTGATCAAGAAATCACGAGATGAAACAACAACCTTTCGATCAGATTTGGTTTGATCAACGCCGTTGGATTATACTCTGAGGTGGATTCTGGGAGCATTAGCTCCTTCCCCTAACTTCCGATGATGTGACCAAGGGCGATGTTATCATGTGACCATGCGATTGCAGGCTCAACCAAAGGTGGTTTGAGGGAAACCCGCTTTTCGCCCCGCAATTCACTACAAGCCTCCACACGTCCTTTCTCCAAAACTGTGGTTTCAATTGCGGCCCACTCACTAAAAATTAAGACACGAGCATATTCTGGCCCCACAATGCGACGGGATCATCGATATCACGATCTTGATGGTGCTTCTGAACTGATAGTTCAGATCTGTGCACTCAATTCTGCGGATCAAATCTACCCTTCCTAAATCAACAACTGAGATTTACTTCGTGAATTGGGCTCCGAGAGTTTCAAATCTCAAACTTCTCTTTTCCCATATGCAAAACTTCCATAGATGAAAATCCATTGACACGTGTCCCTCTCGGATCAACAATCCTCGTTCACTTCAGGAATTTGACCTTTCAACCAGATCGGACGGTTTATTTCACGGAAACAAATCAATGGTCAAATTTGATCCTTACACTCATCCTTTCATTGTTCAATCCGACGGCTAGGACTGAATCAATCATTGAGATGGACGGATGTCGAAACTTCACCCTTCGAAACTTCGAGATTTCAACTTTTCAAACTTACACTATCCTTCCACTGTACTATGATCAACGATTGAGAATACACCCGAAGTTATCTTTCAGATTGGACGACTCGTGTCCTTACTGACGTGGTCTGCCACACATCCTTGTTGACGTGGTCTGCCACATATCCTTGCTGATGTGGTTTGCTGACGTAATATTCCATATGTCCTTTGCTGACATGGTCTGCCACATGTCCTTGTGGATGAGGTTTGCTGGCGTAATCTTCTGACGTAGATATCCCTGATCTAACAATCATCGTATGTTCTCCAGATCCGATGGTATTTATTCATTTCGTATTTCCAGCTCTCCGGGCTTCGGGTTTTTCAAATCTCAAATTGAAAAATCTGAAGTGATATTTTTCTGGAGCTTAACCTCTTCGCATCTTTATACCCGAACAAAATGTTTTTTGTCGATCATGATCTTGGATCAATGGCTCAATCTATCTATGATGCAACTCTTCTAGCTTATCTTATCCTTCCACTTAGAATGATCCAACGGGTGACGGAAATTCACATAAATGAGATCTCAGATCTTTTACCTCTCTTATCCTATCCTTCCACTTTAAAATGATTCGATGACTGACGGGAATTCAGGTTTGATCCGATGGTTGATGGGTATTCGGATAATCAAATTCTCAATCCTTTAGCCCCACTTATCCTATCCTTCCACTTAAAGTGATCCAATGGTTGTGAATATTCTCGAAGAAGATCAATGATCAAGGATGGTTGCGGAACCACAACTTGTGAGTGATTTAACTCGTCACCAAAACTCCGCAGTTTGAAGTTGTGCGTCATTGGCGAGTCAACCACAATCGTCGATCTTCGAGGCTATAAGATCTGACAACCCTGACTAATTGCTGGATTGGAACTAGCGTGATATTTAATTCTCCTTCCGATCTCCGCAATCTATCCCTGCCGTTGATTTGGCGATTGCGCATCCGACGGTCTCAACTCAATACGACTTAATTTGATCACTTGTTGGATCAACCACAGTGGTCGATATCCGAGTCTATGAGATCTGACAATCTAGACCAATTGCGGGATTGCAACTAGCAAGATGTTTAATTCTTCTTTCGCTCCCCACAATTAATCCCTGCCATTGATTTGGCTTGCAGATCCAATGGTCACAATCCTCCAATGGTCCTCAAGCCCACGGTCACTCATATGACCGACGTCGATTATATGAGATGATCAACATGGCCAATTTCTTGATCGGACGACTGTTGAGGCTTCTCACCCTGAGCTTACGCTTTTCCTTCAGAGCTTTGATCTCTGCATATTGTTCACTCCTCCTACTGAGCTTATGTTTTTGATTCTGAGCTTTGATATCTGCTTACTGTTCAGTCCTTCTGCTGAGCTTATGCTTTTCCTATTTTCCATCGTCGCTGCTATTCTTGCCATCAATGACAAGGACACTCTTCCTGTAAAATATGCCAACAATCTCCCCCTTTGGCATTGATGGCAATCCTAAAAGGCTACTTAGATCTCCAACTGTAGTGTCTAGACCACTCCTTTTCTCCCCCTTTGATATCAATGTCAAAGAAAACATGCTCCCCCTGAGCTGTTCCAGTACTTTGCGAAGGTATCAGATATTCAACCAACACTTACTCCCCCTGACAGGATCAACTCTCTTAGGTGAGAGAAGGGATGACACCCAACAAGTGACAGAGATATTCAAATGGTGTCTTGGCTAGGGGTTTAGTAAATATGTCTGCAATTTGTTCTGTGGAAGGAATATAATTCAGCTGAACAACTCTGTTTGTAACCTGCTCTTTGAGAAAATGATACTTTATTGGTATATGCTTCGTCTTTGAATGAAGAACAAGATTCTTCGAGACACTAAAGGCACTGGTGTTATCATAGTGAAGTGGAATGGGATCTGTTATCCCCCACTTTCAAGGTAACTAGGCGATCATGTCTCAAGGCCCACAGGTCCTAGACATGGAGTACCGAGAGCAGGATTGACTTCAGCATGGCCCTGGAGGGCCCACCTTTTCTCTCTTCCAACATCTTTATCCGCTCAACAACAACAACAACCTCCACCACCATCTTCTTGGTCCTGTGTCAGAGAGGGTTCTTTCTTCATCAGGTAATTAGTTCAAGTATCATGGTATGTGTCACTTTGATCATCAAAACCATTGAATGTATGCATTTGATTCCTTTTATTTCTAGCAACTCCTTGGATCTTACACTTGCCCACTTGACCATGCTTTGGGGATTGACAAGGTGTCTTAGTAAGCCCGTGTCTGTTGGTTTTGGTTAGCCATTAGGGTTGTCTCTGAGAAGCCATCGTCCACTCCCTTCATAGTTTCACTTTTCCATATTGTTTCTCGCTCACCTGTTCCATTCCACTTGTCCGGGCACTGGGTTGACCTCTTTTAGGATTGCACCTTATCTAGTGGGAAGAAGGGGCTAAAGGCCCAGAAGGTAAAAGAAAGCTGGTAAAAGATAAAATCCTAAGACTAAAACCTCGAGATGCTTTTCCCAGGGATCCCTGAGAAAGAAATAAAAGGATTCTCAACAAGAAACAAGAGGGACTCTAAAAAATTAATAAAACAAGACCTAACCAGGGGATAGGGGGTCTCATCACGAGCCAACCTATTAGGTCCATGGGTACCTAGCAATATGACATTGCCATCAACTGGTTACCATGCCAGGGCAACGACCTTTGGTTGCATGGCCAAGGGAAAGGGGGTCTCATCACGAGCCAACCTACTCATTTCTATGAAATTACTTGTGGGTAACGCTGTCACCACTGGTCACCACGCCAGGACAGTGTCCCCTGATTATCTCTTGATAAAAAAGAAAGAAAAAAGAAATAAAAAATGAAATAACAAAAATAATAAACGACATGAATGGGATTGGAAAGAATTGCACCCATGACAGGTACAACTGGCCTTCTACAAAGGCACCCACAGGTAACATCTTGCATCTTTGGCCTTCATTACACCCACCTGCTTGGACATCCCTTGACCACTTCATCCACTTACGTGGATTGGAAGAGGTCTCTTCCAGGAACTTCCCTTATTCAGTGGACACTAGTCCAATAGGATACCTTGCCCTTTTCCCAGGCTTGTATAGTAGGTTTGTGTAACGTCTTTGAGCTATTGATTGATCTATTAGGGGTTTTGTGCATATGTTTATTAATATTGATGATGAAATGTGATTGACATTGCTATGATCCTTGTGACTGATGAGCCCATGGAGGGCGTAGCCTTTGATGTGTAGGACCATGCCCGATGGACAGGTACACATGGGGAGATGATCAGTTCGGACCTCCATGGGGATGAAGATCCCATCAGGTGGATACTGAGACCCCATCAGGGGGAGATACAGGATAGATATGGATCCGAAGCTTTCCACAAGAGGAGAAGAGGACGTTCCACCAGAGGCACCCCGACAGAGCTTGACCTAGGGGGGATGATCCTCTCTCAGTGGAACGTTGGCCTTGGGAGGCCTAAGACATCACCACCTTGACCATGATGTCACCCAACATCATGGACACTTTTGGAGGCAGATTAGGCAGCAGTGGCACGTGCAACAGGTTGGAGAAGCCCAATGAGGGCTAACGTTTTGCTCCAAGGCGCCCCATTTGCCCTATAAGGGGCTAACGTCTATCTTGGAGGGGTTTTACTCTCTTTTCAGCTTGATTTAGGATTTAATTTGACAATTTAATGTAAAACAACATGATTTTGGTATTTTGGCCTTGTCGGCCTTTTACATGACCTAAAAAGTAAAATTGGGTCATGATATTGTATAAATGGAGGATTTTCTCCTTCATTTTTCATCATCATTGATTCACTCCACAAGGAGGTCTGAAATTTGCGCCCTCTCTTGGGTATTTGGCTGATTTAGTGAGACACACTTGTTGAAGGAAGATATTTTTGGCATTTTATGGTGTTTCTCTTGAAGGAAGGTGTTACAACTAGGGTTTGGATGGTTATTTCTTGGTGAAATGTAAGTATTTTTCTACAAAACTTCTTGAATGAATGGTTGTAGTTTAATTTCTTGCATGTATTTATGATTTTGCTGAATCAAAACCCTAGGTGAGAAGCACACAAGTAAGTCCTTGTCTCATGTCCCCTGATAGAGATTTTTTCAGCCATTGAAGAAGGAAGAAAGAGCCTAGTCGTAGCTACACTCCTATTTCTTCTTCCTCTTTTGCTAGTCGTACTATCTAGAAGCCAAGAAGTGTGAGGTGTCCCGAGCCTAGGTATACTACACTAGGGCCGTACTCTTTCTAGGGTTTGCTGAAAGGCCTTGCTGTAGCTACACCTTGTCCATTCAAACCCTCTTGTTTTGGTTTTATGCTTTATTCTTGAGCTATCCGTTTGCCAGGAAGGAGGAGAGAGCATGAGGCCTTGCTGTAGCAACACCGGAGTGAGCCTCTCTCCCCTAGGGATTTGATTTTGAGGCCTTGCTTTAGCAACACCTCAAAACACTTCCCTCTAGTCCTTAAAATCTTGCCTCCTTCAACTCTTGTGTCCTTCACTTTTGACTCCATTAAACCCTAAGGCGCTGATCTAAAGTCCTCCAGCGTTGAAGTGAAACTTGATTACAACACTCTTAAACCCTTTGAATTGAAACCTTAACTACTAACCCTAGTCTAAAAGCTAACCCTATTAACCCTAAATTACTGCCGTCATCTTATGCTATTACATCATTAGTGCAGTATCATTTTGTTTATGAGCAATTAGATAATGGTTAAATCATTTATTAAATGAAGTATTGATTGGTTATATTGAATGCCATTGTTGCTCCAATATTTATTGGTGAAGTGTTATTACTTTCATTGCTATTGATAAACATTGACTTCATCAACATTTATTGCCAATTTGCTTATATTGTCATTCAGATAGTCATCTAGTCTTATGAAGTACTAACCCATTGAATATCTTTCATATATCAGTTTGTTGTTGCTTTGTTCCAGGCATGTATATTTTCTTTGGGGGTTTACTTTAAATTGGCCTTTGGCTAGACTATCTATTTGGGTGGTGACTTGTGAGGGGGAAACTTATCCTTGTCTTTTTATCCTTTTGCCTCCTCAAAACCCTAGGTCACCGGGGACGTCTCCCCTGGGCCTCAAGTCCCTAAATAGAAAGAACCTCCCCATCATGGTGACATTGGGTGGGATAGGTTCCTATTACGCCAGTTTGGTCTTCAACCTCAAGCTTTTATCCTTTCTACAAACTGTGCGATAACATTTTGGCGCCGTTGTCGGGGAACACTTAGTCAATTCTCCTCAAGACGACAACTTTTTGGTAAGCCTTGCCTCAGAGAGTCTTATTCTTACAAGTTTACCTGGCGATTCCATTAAGGTGTTTTCCCTTTTCTTTGGTAGTTTCAAGTTAAATATCTGGCGACTCCACAAACCAAAAATAGGTTCAATAATCCTCCTTTATCTTTCAGAAGGAAGCCTCCCAAGAACTCTCCTGCTGTAAAATCACTTTTCAGAAAGAGTCTTCCTTTGAAAACCATGTCTAGTTCAGGGACCACCACTACAACGAAGCTAGCTAACAATCAAAGACAATGGTCATCTACTCTCTTCAAACCACTAGACATGTTAGCCATACCAGGCTACCCTAGGAAAATGCCAACCAAGTATGAGATATGGTTTCCTAAATTCACCGGTACTAATGCAATTAGTGCCGAAGAGCACATGAGCAACTTTTGGGTGTTTTTTCAGCTTCATCCCATTAGTGATGATGCTGAAGACTTAGTCATGAAGTTGTTCTCTGCTACCCTCTATGATGCTTCAAGGCATTGGTACCTGAGCCTTCCCGATGGTAGCATTAAAACCATGGACATAATAGAAGAGGTCTTTCTCAAGAGGTGGAGTATCAAAGAAGACCCTAACATGCTCCTTACCCAACTTTGGAAACATGAAAATGAGTCTATTTGGGAGTTCCACACTTGTTCGAGACCTTGCTGCAAAAGATCCCTACAAGCCATCATCCAAAAGATGATTATCTTGTCCACATATACACCAAGTCTTTCAATGGCCAATTAGGGTATCTCCTCAGAGATAAAAATCCCCAATCAGTCCAAGAAGCCCAAGAACTCGCTACCAAAATTGAGGCTAATCTTCTCTCATCTAAAATTGAGCCTTTTGCAAATCCAAGGGGGAAAGTGGACACCAAACCTAAGATAGTCCACAATACTGAGCCTACCTCAGACCTTTGTGCTAGTATATCCAAGTTGCAAGCCTCTATGGATGGTATCATGAAGAATCAAGAACAAATGATGAGTAGGATTGTCAACTTGGAAAGATCCCAAATCCAAGCACCCAGGGTCCCATACAAAGGGCAGTTTCAAAAAGGGAACCAATTTTAGAAGACAAAAAATGAGCAAGAGGTTCCAAACACCTTAGCCCCTACAAATGTTGTTGATGAAAACCCTTGGTGCCTTGAATGCAGCGAAGCCCATTGGTAGCATCAGTGTCCTTACAATAATAATGATCATCAACAAGTAAACAATATAGGCGATTTCATGGAAGGCCCTCAGATAAATATAACCGCTGAAGAACATCAAGAGGCCATAAGAGAAGCAACCAGGAAAGCTAGGATGGCAATAATAAACAACCTAGATCAGGAATCGAAAGAAAAGTTGAAGAAACAAGAATTCCATGTGTACATGAGAAAGAAACTAAGCCAACCTACCGCTGACATCCAAGACATCCAAGACTAAGAGGCTTGAATTGAAATTTGACTTTGAAGGGGAACTATCTAAGATGCATGTAACAATTCCCTTGAAATAAGTCATAAAGGTGCCATCTATCAAAGAACGTTTTGGCAATTTCTTTCAAGGATCAGATGGACCCCCACCCATTATGTTTCAGTATGATCACTTCAAGGTCCAATACGGTGAAAATCCTCCCTTCTTCATGAGTCTAATAATGAACAACAAGAGCCTCAACAATTGCATGTTGGATACAGAGGCAGGTGCCAACATAATGCCTTTCAAAGTCATGCAACAACTAGGGTTGAAATTCACACGCCCTTACAGGAATGTGTGTGGTTTCGAATCCAAGGCCATACCCACACATGGAGTAGTTGAAAATGTGGAAATTTTCCTTAAAGAATACCCTGAGAAAGTAATCCACATTGACATCGTGATAGTAGACGTCCCAGATGTTTGGGGAATGTTGTTGTCTAGGAAATTTGCATCAATGTTGGGTGGCACCCTCGAGATGGACCTATCCTTTATAGAATTTACTTTGAAGGATGRAAAAATAGGGMATCTCTTAAATGAGTCAGTAACTAAAACCCATGTGCAAGAAGCTAATCACCCTGCCAAAGATGACAAGGCACATGATGAGATTATACAAACTCTTCATAAGTATTCTCCTGAAGATATGCCTTTCACCWCAGAAGAGGATTTTGATCATATTAAATGGCCCAAGAAGGAAGAATACTAACAACTCTTGGATGAATTCAAAGGAAAAGAAACTGGGATTGTAAAGATACTAAAAAAACCAGAAGATGATGTACATATCCATCCATCCCAGCAKGATGTATTTACAACAKAAGCCCACCCTCCTCCCTCTGCACAATACACACGGGTCGTCCAAGAGACGACCAAGTACAAGATCAAGAAATACAAGGAAGGAGATATAGTATGGATGTGGGATACCCAGAAAGGGGAGCCAACTAACGCCAAAGGAAGCATTCAATCATGGCTCGGATCTTTCAAAGTTGGACGAGAATCAGTTGATGACTCCTACTATTTGTCCACTTTGGAAGGAAGAAGGCGCCCATTACCGATCACCGGTCGCCTCCTCAAACCCTACAAATGTGGGGGAACTTGAATTCACACGTAAGTACAAGTAAGTAGGCATTTTGAATTCATGTATTATACCATTTGCATTGCATGTTAGTTTGCTTTAACACCCACCTTATTGATTGTTTTATTTCAATCTTTACATTTATCTATGTATGCTGGGGTGGCATTACCACCCTATTTTTGTTACCGATGCTTCTACTTGAGATCAAGAAAGTCAACAGGTTATGCCAGATATGTTGAGGTTCTCATGCGCTCTATGGTGAGCACATGTCCCCGAGCTGGAGCTAGATGTTATCCCCCACTTTCAGGGATAACTAGGCGATCATGTATCAAGGCCCACAGGTCCTATACATGGAGTACCGAGAGTAGGATTGACTTCAGCATGGCCCTGGAGGGCCCACCTTTTCTCTCTTCCAACATATTTATCCAGTCAGCAACATCAACCTCCACCACCATCGGCTTAGTCTTGTGTCAGAGAGGGTTCTTTCTTCATGAGGTAATTAGTTCAGGTATCATGGTATGTGTCACTTTGATCATCAAGACCATTGAATGTATGCATCTGATTCCTTTTATTTCTATCAACTGCTTGGATATTACACTTGCCCACTTGACCATGCTTTGGGGATTGACATGGTGTCTTATTAAGACCGTGTCTGTTGGTTTTGGTTAGCAATTGGGTTTGTCTCTGAGAAGCCATCTTCTGCTCCCTTCATAGTTTCACTTTTCCATCTTATTTCCCGCTCACCTATCCCATTCCACTTGTTCGGGCACTGGGTTGACCTCTTTTAGGATTGCACCTTATCTAGTGGGAAGAAGGGGCTAAAGGCCCAGAAGGTAAAAGCAAGTTGGTAAAAGATAAAATCTTAAGAATAAAACCTCGAGATGCTTCGCCCAGGAATCCCTGAGAAAGCAATAAAAAGATTCTCAACAAGAAACAAGAGGGACCCTAAAAAAATAATAAAACACGACCTAACCAGGGGATAAGGGATCTCATCATGAGCCATCTTATTAGGTCCATGGGTACCTACTAGTATGACATTTCCATCAACTGGTTACCACACCAGGGAAGTGACCTTTGGTTGCATGGCCAAGGGAGATGGGGTCTCATCACGAGCCAACCTTCTCATTTATGTGAAAGTACTTGTGGGTAACCCTGTCACCACTGGTCACCACGCCAGGATAGTGTCCCCTGATTATCTCTTGAGAAAAAAGAAATAAAAAAGCAATAAAAATGAAATAACAGAAAGAATAAAAGGCATGAATGGGCTTGGAAAGAATTGCATCCATGACAGGTACAATGCACCTTCTACAAAGGCACCCACATGTAACATCTTGCATCTTTGGCCTTCATTACACCCACCTGCTTGGACATCCCTTGAACACTTCATCCACTTACGTGGATTGGAAGAGGTCTCTTCCAAGAAATTCCCTTATTCAATGGACACTAGCCCAATAGGATGCCTTGCTCTTTTCCCAGGCTTGTATAGTAGGTTTGTGTAACGTCTTTGAGCTATTGATTGATCTATTAGGGGTTTCTTGCATATGTTTATTCATATTGATGATGAAATGTGATTGACATTGCTATGATCCCTGTGACTGATGAGCCCATGGAGGGCGTAGCCTTTGATGTGCAGGACCATGCCTGATAGACATGTACCATCTTGGACCGGTACACATGGGGAGATGATCAGTTCAGAACTCCATGGGGATGAAGAGCCCATTAGGTGGATGATGAGACCCCATCAGGGGGAGATATAGGATAGAGATGGATCTGGAGCTTTGCACCAGAGGAGAAGAGGACGTTCCACCAGAGGCACCCCGATAGAGGTTGACCTAGGGGGGATGATCGTCTCTGAGTGGAACGTTGTCCTTGGGCCTAGGACGTCACCACCTTTACCATGACATCACCCAACATCATGGACACTTTTGGAGGCAGATTAGGCAACAGTGGCATGTGTGGCAGGTTGGAGAAGCCCAATGAGGGCTAATGTTTTTCTCCAGGATGCCCCATCTACCCTACAAGGGGCTAACGTCTCTCTTGGAGGGGATTTTATTCTCTTGTTAGCTTGATTTAGGATTTAATTTGACAGTTTAATGTAAAACAATATGATTTTGGTTTTTTGGCCTTGTCGGCCTTTTACATGACCTAAAAAGTAAAATTAGGTCATTATATTGTATAAATGGAGTATTTTCTCCTTCATTTTTCATCATCACTCATTCACTGCACAAGGAGGTCTGAAATTTGCGCCCTCTCTTGGGTATTTGGCTGATTTAGTGAGGCACACTTGTTGAAGGAAGACATTTTTTTCATTTTATGGTGTTTCTTTTGAAGGAAGGTGTTACAACTAGGGTTTGCATGGTTATGTCTTGGTGAAATGTAAGTATTTTTCTTTAAAACTTCTTGAATGAATGGTTGTAGTTTAATTTCTTGCATGTATTTATGATTTTGCTGAATCAAAACCCTAGGTGACAAGCACACAAGTAGGTCCTTGTCTCATGTCCCCTGATAGAGAATTTTTCATCCATTGAAGAAGGAAGAAAGAGCCTAGCCATAGCTACACTCCTATTTCTTCTTCCTCTTTTACTAGCTGTACTATCTAGAATCCAAGAAGAGTGAAATGTCCCTGGCCTAGGTATACTAGACTAGGGCCCTACTCTTTCTAGGGTGTGTTGAAAGGCCTTGCTTTAGAAACACCTTGTCCATTCAAACCCTCTTGTTTTGGTTTTATGCTTTATTCTTGAGCTAGTCATTTGCTAGGAAGGAGGAGAGAGAACGAGGCCTTGCTGTAGCAACACCAGATTGAGGCTCTCTCCCCTAGGGTTTTGATTTTGAGGCCTTTCTTTAGAAACACATGAAAACTCTTCCCTCTAGTCCTTAAAATCTTGCCTCCTTCAACTCTCGCGTCCTTCACTTTTGACTCCATTAAACCCTAAGGCACTGATCTAAAGTCCTCCAACATTGAAGTGAAACTTGATTACAACACTCTCAAACCCTTTGAATTGAAACCTTAACTACTAACCCTAGTCTAAAAGCTAACCCTATTAACCCTAAATTACTGTCGTCATCTTATGCTATAACATCATTAGTGCAGTATCATTTTGTTTATGAGCAATTGGATAATGGTTAAAGCATTTATTAAATGAAGTATTGATTGGTTATATTGAATGCCATTGTTGCTCCAATATTTATTGGTGAAGTGTTATTACTTTCATTTCTATTGATAAACATTGACTTCGTCAACATTTGTTGCCAATTTGCTTATATTGTCATTCAAATAGTCATCTAGTCTTATGAAGTACTAACCCATTGAATAACTTGCATATATCAGTTTGCTGTTGCTTTGTTCTAGGCAGGTATTTTTTCTTTGGGGGTTTACTTTAAATTGGCCTTTGGCTAGACTATCTGTTTGGGTGGTGACTTGTGAGGGGGAAACATATCCTTGTCTTTTTATCCTTTTGCCTCCTCAAAACCCCAGGTCACCGGGGACGTCTCCCCTGGGCATCACCTCCGTAACTAGAAAGAACCTCCCGATCATGGTGACATTGGGTGGGATAGGTTCTTGTTACACCAGTTTAGTCTTCAAACCTCAAGCTTTTATCCTTTTTACAAACTGCGCGATAACAAGATCAATATAAGTTACCTTCAAATATGCAAGAGTTTGTATCATCTATAAGATATGAGTGCGAAAAGTAGCAACAACAATGTACTCTTCCTCTATTGTTGATAATTAAATAGATCCCTGCTTTTTACTAGGCCATGCTACTAACGAATCACCTAAGAAGAATGCACCTCCACTGGTGCTCTTTGTCTCATCCAAACAGTTTTCCCAATCAACATATGAATATGCAGTTAATTGGAAATTCTAATTTTTAGGATACCAGAGACCATAAGTCATTGTACCCTTCAAATATTTGAATATCCTTTTGACAACTGCTAAATGACTTTGTTTAGGAGTAGACTGATAACGAGCTACCATTCCAACAACTTGCATTATATTAGGATGGGATGCTGTGATGTACATAAGACTGCCTATCATTGATCGATATGTTCTTTGATCAACATCAGGTGAAATATCATCTTTACTGAGCTTGCAACCAACCACCATAGGTGTGCTCACAGGTGTAGAATCTTCCATCTGAAATCTCTTTAACATCTCCTTTAAATACTTTTCTTGAGAGATAAATATCCCTGTAATTCTTATTGATTCGTAAACCAAGAAAATATGATAGTTATCCTATCATGGACATCTCAATTTTAGTTTGCATTGAATTAGCAAACCACTGAACTAAAGGGTCATTAGTGCATCCAAAAATAATGTCATCAACATAAACGAGAACAACTAATAAATCATCACCTTCAGACTTAATGGATAGATTACTATCAACAATACCTTTCTTGAACCCTTTGTCCTGTAGAAATTTGTCCAGTCTATAATACCAGGCTCGTGGTGCCTGTTTCAATCCATATAATTCCTTTTTCAACTTACAGACATAGTCAAGATTATCTGTTAGTGAAAATCCTTCAGGTTGCTCCACATATACTTCTTCTTCTAGATCTCCATTAAGAAATGTTGACTTAACATCCATCTAATATACTTTAAAGTTTTTATGACATGCATAGGCAAGAAACATTCTGATGGCTTCTAATCTTCCCACTGGTGAAAAGGTTTCATCAAAATCCCATCCTTCAACTTATGCATACCCCTTACAGACCAATCTGGCTTTATTCCTAACAATTTGTCCTTGTTCATTCATTTTGTTCTTAAACACCCATTTGGAGCCAATTATATTCTTATCTGCAAGTATAGGAACAAGCTCCCAAGTATTGTTCTTCTCAATCCGATCCAGTGCCTCATTCATTGTTTTTAACTAATTTACATCTTTACTGGCTTCATTAAATTTCTTGGGTTTCACCATGGATATGAAGTCTATATGTGATTGCTCGATGTCTTTGATTATCCTTGTCCTGGTTTGTACACCTTTATCTTTCTCACCAATTATATGACTTGCAGGATAATTCTTTTGAGTAATTCTGGAGGAAGGATTTGATGCTTTCTGCTGATTTGAATCTGCCTGAGTATTTGTATCTTCATCTGACTCAGAGTCTTATTTTTCTGATTCTTGGACCTGTTCATATTCAACTTCAACTATATCCTCTGTTGTTGATTCAATATTGCTCATCTCTCTTATTGGGACTCCTCCATCAACTTTTATGTCAATATAATCAACCAATTTATGCAGCCTCTTATTATAGGATCTGTATCCTTTACTGTTTGTAGCATACCCTAAGAAGATGCCTTCATTAGCCCTGTCATCATACTTGCCAAGGTTTTCATTATTATTCTTTATGTAGCACTTACTCCCAAAGACTTTGAAGTGTTTGATAGAAGCAAGTCTTCCATACTACAGTTCATAAGGTGTCTTGTCACTGTGTGGTATGAGGTGAGCTTTGTTAAGAATATGGATTGTTGTGTGTATTGCTTCTACCCAGTAGGTTTGACAAATGTTCTTCTTATTCATCATTGACCTATCCATTTGTTGAACTGTTCTGTTTTGCCTCTCAACCACTCCATTTTTCCGTGGAGTTCCTAGGATTGTGTATTCTCTCTTGATCCCATGTTTATCACAGAATTCCTTGAAATCACTTGACATAAATTCTCCTCCTCTGTCTGATATTACAACCTTTAATCTGTTGCCTGTTTGATTCTCAGTTAAAGCCTTAAATATTTTAAATTTCTCAAATGCTTCATCTTTTTCTTTGAGAAAAACAACCCTAGTGAGTCTGGAGTAATCATCAATGATCAACATGAAGTAATTTTCCTTCCCTGTGCCTTCCTGTCTTGATGGTCCACATAAATCCATATGAACTAATTGGAGTGGTTTCTTTGTTGAAGTAGAGCTCTTGGATTTAAACTGTGTCCTGGTTAGCTTTCGTACTTGGCAGGGTTTACACACAGAATCTTGTGGTTTTGATATTCTTGGAAGATCTTTTACTATCTCAAGATTTTTGAGCTTGATTAAGTGGTCAAAGTTTATATGTCCAAGTCTCCTATGCCATAACCAACATTCATCATGTTTTCTTAGATGACACTCTTCTCTATCTTCTTTCAACACATATACATTATTATCTGTCCTTATGCCTTTATCCACCACTTGTCCCAAGTTTACAAACTTTATCTTACAATCTTTGGAAGTGAACACCACTTCACATCCTTTGTCACACATTTGACTTGCACTGAGAAAATTATGTTTCAACCCATCTACAAGCAGAACATCCTGGGATTTTCCTTTTCCATTACTTAAACTCACCATCCCTTTACCCTTGATTTTACCTAGTTCATCATTTCCAAAGGTCACATTTCCTGTTTTTCTTTTACTTATAGACATAAACTTATCCTTGTCTCCAGTCATGTGCTTGGAACATCCACTGTCTATATACCAGGGGTCTTTTTTTTTAAAGCTGAAAGTACTAGACCACATTTTTCACTATCTTTATTTTTCCATGTGCCGATATTTCTAGCTAAGGGTTTTATCCTTGGATCTGCTTTGTAATTCTTCAGATGACAATTTGCAGCTTTGTGGCCGAAGTTATGAAAATTATCGCATTCGAGATCAATGTTCAATAGGTCAAAGTGATTGGTGTAGATTTGTCTACTCATTGGTTGTTTAGTTCTATGTTGCAAAGATTGTTTGTTTCTTGATCTCCTCAATTGCATGTTTCTAAACTTAATTTGACAATTTGCAATCTTATGACCAAAATTAGAGCAGTAAAAACAATAACCATGGAAGAAATCTTGGTACCTGAAGGATGGACTTCTTCTTAGAATTTGTTGCTCCATCTTCTGATGTCTTTGTTTTTTATCAGGGATCATCTTGTCCTTATTAGATGTTGGTGGTAGAGTATTCACATGGTATAATTGTCTGCTGACTTGGAATTTGATCATCTTTACGGGATCTTTGATTTCTGGCTGTTTGCTGCTTGAACCACTTACATAGCCTAAACTAGTATTCAACAAAGGCGATCTCTATTTGCTCAGAATGTCATTTAGTTATGCTGAGGCTTTAATGCTCGGAAGATTTTGGAGATACAATGCTTTAAACTTCTCCATCTCTTTTCTATTTTTTACTACCTCTTCTTCCAAGGCTTCACATCTTGCCTTCTTCTCTGATAAATGTTGTTTTAGAATGTCCTATATTTTATTTGATTCTTTTAATTCCACTTTTAGCAGAAATATTCATCAGGTTTTTTACTGTCTTTCTCGAACTGTATCAACAATTGTTTTTTCTTTTTCTTCTTAAATCC
>ML795592.1:159026-186945 GCA_009831015.1 Picea engelmannii | reverse complement strand
GTTTTCCTGTAGATAGCAGTAGATTTGTTTTCCTGTAGATAGCAGTAGATTTGTTTTCCTGTAGATAGCATTAGATTTGTTTTGAATGCTCAGAATGAATGCAGTTTCGACCATACCCTGTGTGTTATGACTTAAACGAAAATACTAATGGTAGATGGGTGAACATAGAGGTAGAATGACTTCGTAGAATTACGCTTTGAATAGAGATAACAGTATCATCCTTTGAGTACTAGACTGTTTTGCTTCTGTTTATGATTTAGTAGGAAATGCTTAGTTTCGAGTTAGTCATTAGAATTCAAGTTCTTAGAATAGGTGTGTGTTTAATTCTTAGGATAGCATTCCAATAAAGACTAGACGCTTGCCTGCACATACTGTGTATCAGCTTGAAGTTTACCAACCCTGGTTTGACAATTTAGTGATTCAGGACACTTAAAAGCTTCAATTTAGCAGCCTGACAATGCATGCAAATGTTATCAGTGATTCTGGACCCCCCCCCCTAGTTAAAAGAAGAATGGTCGGGGGGGTCTGGAATGCTCTATGCATCGTAGATCTGGGCACCACGATCAGGACCGTCGATATGTGCAGGGAGCATAAATGGGGAGCGGAAAATAAATTCTCTGGGAAAAACTTAGGATAAATGTATTTTATGGGGTTTTCCCCAAACTTTTCAAGTAGACACCACCATGGGGCTTCGACCAAACGATCTTCTAAGAATATGAAACATGGTGCAACATTTACATCAAGTTGGTTTTATTGGAATGAAACGATAAAGAAACTAGCCTACATACTAACCTCTCTTTCTATGACAATTAACCCAGATTAAACTGTTGGGTTAAGAATTTACTCTACCCTGGGGCTATCTGACCAAGATTAGACAGTCTGGCCAGATTTATTCACTAATATAACCTAGACACTTTGGCTAAGATTAAATTGTTTAGCCAAATTCATTCACTACCCTATCAGCATTCAAATTTAAAAAGAACTTGGCCATGCTTGAAAGGTATGGACCAAGTTAATATTATTGCATGGGGCTTTTATTGCAATTCTTTTATGCCCTCTTTTTCTTTCTTTCTTTTTCTTTTTCATTTTCCTTTTCTTTTCTTTTTCCTTTTCTTTTATTTTCTTTGTCTTTTCTTTTATTTTCTTTTTCTTTTCTTTTCTTTTCTTTTCTTTTTCTTTTCTTTTCTTTTCTTTTTCTTTTCTTTTCAAATTATTTGCAGAATGAAAAATCATTTGTCAACAAAAACACTAGAGACAGATAATATCCCAGTCACCAATTGATCCTATAATTTATAGGGTGATAATAGACTCCATAGGAGTCGAACCCCTGACCTTCGGGCAGGGGGGGGTAGTTTGGCAGGGCTTGGGATACCATCCCGCCCACGGTGTTGCTTACAATGTATGGTTTGATTTAATTAATTGAATTGAAACAAGATTTTGGTTGGCGGAGTTAAGGGTTGGGGCCTAGCCTCAACCCCCGACACACATACCATATGCCCTATTGTATGTCCTTAGCTTTAAATTATGGTGCATGGTTCACTCCAGTACTAGCCCCGACGAATTCACTATACCATATGCCCATTGCATATAACCTTCTCCTATATGTGTTGGTGCATGGGAGTTTGGTACACATTTTTGTTGGTGCAGATGATGTTGAATGGTGTAACCCTGGTTATATGTAACCATACCACATGACCCTTACCTTTAACCTTTGGCATAGAGTTAACAAAGTTTAACACACCAATGGTTGTTTCCACGCGCTCGCCACTTGTTAGCACAACACTCAATATTGCAAATGGGTCTGAGATGGGTGCTGGGATGTGGCCATATGCCCCCCCATGTGACCAACACCCCTGCTCTAAGGGGCGTTATTCACGCTAACTATTCAATAGAATGCCTGATTTTGTGAGATGCACATGTGTTGGGTTTTAAGCCCATGAATTTTGTGGAAGCTAGGTTGGTCATTCATAGCTGAGTTTTGGCAAGAAGGTACAACAAGCTTGAAGGGGAAAACTTCCAGGAGGTGTAACATCTTCATTGTTTGGCCAAACCAGGTTTCGAAAAATCCTAGCTAGGGGTTTTTGGACGTTCTGAAGCCATTGGAGCCATCTATTTTGTATTTTGAGCACTTTAAGAGAACCTTTTAATCGTAATGAAAATGATCCAAGGGAAGCTGGACCAGGAGATGTATCCCAAGAGAGGGGTGAACTTCTTTATCATTTGTTGTGTTATGTGTTCATTATTGATGGTTTTTATCTGTCTGATATGTTGCTCCTATTTAAGTAAAAATCATTGAATTTATGTGTTAGTAACTTGATCCAATTACCTAAACGCATACTATTTATACACTTTCAATTTAGAGAGATAAGTATTCTTCATTTTAAATATCTATTGGAAACAAATTCATTCCATTTTCATATCATAGGTACATTATGTCTCTGCAGTTCAAATGAAAGAGCTTAGAGAGAGGTTTTTGTTGGTTTTGGAGGTTGATTATCTTCCTGATTCAAAGGTATTTGTTTTCATCCATGTTTATAGCCCATGAAGAATTTACACCCCAGAAGAATGTACACTCCTCCACATGGGGGAGTGCAGAGGGGGGTTACCCCCTCTACGGGGTTCGAGGGAAAGCAAGCCCCAGAGAAAAAATTTCTTTGTAAATGTATATTGTAATTTCATAGTAAATCTAGACTGTTCATTATAAGGTCGCATATATGATGATAGAATTTATGTTAGGGTTTTTTCCCTAGAAGGAAACCCTATTTTATGAGGGAAATGTATTGCGGCTATGTATCATTTTGAATATTGTATTTTCAGTGAGGAGACTGTGAGAGAAAGAAGAGGAATTTACAGTGGGCATGTTGTAGGTTGTATCCCTTCATTTGTTGGATAATAATAAAGGAAGGACCTAACAATTTCTCTGGTGGACGTAGCCCACATTGAGTGAACCATGTATATATGTTTCTTTATTGTATTGTGTATATTTTGTGTTTTATTTCCGCATTTATTTTATTTATTTCTCAGCGATCCTATTTTTCTAACAACTGGTATCAGAGCGAAAGGTAACTCATAGGAAAATAGGGTTCTTGGTTCGAGTGGGAGCAATGGCGGAAGATGGAAAGTTTAGGGTCCATAAATTTAACAGCCAAAACTACCAATTATGGAGGATGTAGATGGAAGGTTATTTATATCATAAGGATCTATTCCTACCATTGGTTGGAATAGAAAAGAAGTCGATGACCATGAAGGATGAAGAATGGGAGTTTCATGACAAAAAGGAACTAGGAATGATATAGATGAGCTTGACAACGTCAGTGGATTTCAATATTTCAAAAGAAAAGACAATGAAGGAGCTGATGGATGCATTCACTAAACTTTATGAAAAATCCTTGGTGTCTAATAAGGTATTTCTAATGAAGATATTATTTAATATGAAGATGTCAGAATGTGGATCTGTTGCAAATCATTTAAATGAATTTTATATGGTTACTAATAAACGAAGTTCTGTAAAAGTGGACTTTGATTATGAGATGAGGTCTCTTATAAGCTTGTGATCATTGCCAGAAAATTGGAACATCTTGGCCATGTCTGTAAGTAACAATGTCTATGGTTCAAACACTTTAAAATTTGATGATGTTGTTGGTGTTATCCTTAGTGAGGAAATGTGATGGAAAATCACAGGTTAGACATCAGGTAATGCATTAAACATGGAGAACAAGGGAAGAAAAAAGGATAGAGGAAAGGGCTCAGGGAACCATGAGAATTCTAGGAATGGAAGATCCAAATCCATATTTGGAAAGATAGAGTGATGGAATTGTGTGAAGAAAGGACATTTGAAGAAAGACTGCAAAGCTCCAAAGAAACAAAGAGATGGACAACAAGAGAAAAAACAAGAAGCAAATGTAATAGGTGATGTGTCACAGGATTATTTGATTCTTTCTATAGATAATATTTATGAGTCTTGGGTAGTAGACTCAAGGGCTTAATTTCATGCCACACCCCATAGGAAACATTTTCTAGATTATGTTGAAGGTGATTTTTCACAGTTTCATTTAGGTGATGATGCACCATGCAAAATTGTTGGAATGGGAAAGGTAAAAATAAAGCAAAGCAATGGAAACCAATGGTTTTTGAAAGAGGTAATACATGTTCCAAATCTAAGTAAAAATGTAATTTCAATAGGGAATTTGGCAAGTGAAGATTGTATATCCATATTTACAGATAAGGTGTGGAAGGTCACCAAAGGATCATTAGTGATAGAAAAAGGAGATAAGGTAGGTACATTGTATTTATGTACTAATAATACTGAATCTTCTATCTCTTTAGCTTCTACAGGAGTGGATAAAACATTATGGCATCATAGTCTTGGATACATGAGTGAGAAGGGGATGCAGATACTTCACAAAAGAAATTTGTTTCCAGATCTTAAACAAATTGATTTGGATTTCTGTGAGCATTTTGTTTGTGGAAAATAGAAGAGAGTCATATTTCTCAAAGTCAGAAAATAAAAGAAGAGTGAAAGGTTAGATCTTGTGCATATAGATGTATGTGGACCAGCTCAGGTATCATATCTTGGTGTCTCTCGTTAATATGTTACTTTTATTGATGATGCAACTAGAAAAACTTGGGTTTATTGCATTTGACAAAAAATTGATGCTTTTGATACATTTAAGAAATGGAAAGATTTGGTTGAGAATGAGACAGGAAAAAGGTTGAAGTGTCTCAAATCATAAAATTGAGGTGAATATTCCATCAAGGAGTTTGATGATTACTTTTCATACCATGGGATTCGTAGAGAGAAGACAGTTCCAGGAACACCACAAGAAAATGGTTTGTCAAAAAGGATGAACAAGAAATCATGGAGAGTGCAAGGAGTATGAGATTGCATGTTGTTTTTCCCTTACAATTCTTGGAAGATGACGTAGATACCATTGTTTAATTAATAAAAAGAGGATATTCATGCTCTTTGGATGGTATAATTCCATAGGAGGAATGGACAGGTAAAAAGGTAAACTAATCCTTTTTGAAGACTTTCAGTTGTGAATCATTTGTCCATATTGATAAAGAAAATGGAACAAATCTTGAGGAAAAATACAAGAAGTGTAGCTTTATTGGATACAGTGTTAATGATTTTCATTATCGCTTATGGGATTATGAAAACAAAAAAATAATTAGGAGTAGATATTTCATATTCAATGAGAAGGCCATGTAAAAAGATCAGTTGTAGGGAAAGAAACAGGAAAAAGAAAAACCAGAATACACAGTGCTTGATGAGATCATTGAAAAAGAAATTCCAAAGGTACCAGAAAATCAAAATGTACAACAACGGGATCAACATGTACCTCAAACTCTTGCAATTTGTTTTATAAGATATACTAGGTTAAGTAGACCCCATGAACGATAGTCTCCTTCATTGTTGACTCATTCTGGTGAACCATAATGTTATGAAGAGGCAATGCAGGTAGACACCAAAAAGAAGTGGGAGAAATTCATGAAAGAGGAAATGGATTAATTGGTAAATAATCAGACTTGGGACTTGGTTCAGTTACCTGCAAGAAAAAGAGCATTGTCGAATAAATGGGTTTACAGGCTTAAGGAAGAAGATGGAGGAAAAAACAGTGCAAGTCTAGACTTGTTATAAAGGGGTTTTCACAAAAGAAAGGTATAGATTTTGATGAAATATTTTATCCTATTGTTAAAATGAATTCAATTAGGAATATTTTAAGTCTTGTGGAAATAGAATATTTGCAACTTGAACAGTTAGATGTAAAACCAAATTTTCACCATGGGGATTTGGAGGAAGATATTTATATGCAGCAGCCACAGGGGTATGAGGTCAAAGGGAAGGAAAATTTTGTATGCATGTTGAAGAAGAGCTTGTATGGCCTAAATAAAGATCCAAGGAAGTGGTATTTTAATTCTGATAGGTTTATGACAAAACAAGGTTATAGTAGATGCCATTCCGATCACTGTGTTTATTTTAAAAAACTAGAAAATGGAAGCTATATTATCTTGCTATTGTATCTAGATGACATGCTTGTTACAGGGTCTAATGTGAAGGATATAAATGTGCTCAAGAAGAAATTAGATAATTCATTTGTGATGAAGGATTTGGGTGTTGCAAAGAAAATCCTTGGTATGAGAATAAGAAGAGACAGGAAAAATCACAAATTGACATTGTCTCAGGGTCAGTACATAGAGTTGGAGAGGTTTAGAATGCATAATGCAAAACTAGTTAGTACGCCTTTGGCTAGACATTTCAAATCAAATAATTAAATGTGTCTAATCAAGATGGATATCGGTGGCCACCCACCATTTCCAACTATCTCAAAACCGTTTTCTGGCAATTTTGGTAATTTACTATTTTTAGCAGTTTTTAACTTTCAGGTCCATTTTGAGGGCCTAAATGAAGGTTTTTTAGGATCGATATTATAAATGATACCTAAAGGATTTTATTGAGTCCCCTAAATGAATCTCCTTGATGATACCTTTCCAATGATATATCGTGCGCCCCAAACAGAGATCGTATGCCAAAGTTACACTCCCAGGAATTTGATACACCAAACTAACCAAAACGAGGTCCACAAAACTATTGGATTTTCATCTTCTGGGGTTATGTTTTTGGATTTTATTTATGATAAAAAGGAATTTGGAGCCTCATTGTAAAATCATATTGTTGCGAATGCGAGTAGTGGACACATCTCTTCTTAGAGATAAGTTTCCACCATTCTAGCGAGTCTTTCACTCTGTATTTTTACAGTCTTTGTACATTTTCGCTCATTAATAGAAAATTGTGCATCTTTGTGTTTATGGTTTCATATATGATACACTTATGTTATATTAGTGGATATACGAGATATCTCTGTACATTTCTTTATTATATCTCTGCTCTCATTTCGTGCCAAAAATAATCTGGATCAATGTACCAAGACGCGGGAGGAGATAGAATACATGTTCAGGGTCCCTTATTCATCACCAATTGGTAGCTTGATGTATGCGATGGTTTGCACAAGACCAAATATTTCACATGCAGTGAGAGTTGTGAGTAGGTATATGAACAATCCAGGTAAAGAACATTGGGAGGCAGTAAAGTGGATTCTCAGGTATTTGAGAGGTACTGCTACTCATGCATTATGTTTTGAAGGTTTGGACATTATTCTATAGGGATATGTTGATTCATATATGGAAGGTGATAAATATAGCAGGAGGACAACCACAGGGTTGTTTTTTACTGTAGGTGGAACAATAGTAAGTTGTATTTTGAAACTACAATTTTTTTTTTTCACTTTCAACAACATAGGCATAATATGTTGCTACTACAGAGGCTAGTAAAGAGATGATTTGGTTACAGAGGTTTATGGAGGAATTGGGAAAGAAGCAATAGAACAAAAGGTTGTACTATGACATTGATAGTTCCATTCATATTACAAATAAATCATCCTTCCATTCGAAGACTAAACATATACATCTCAGGTAAAATTTCATATGAACCATCTTGGAAGATGGACATTTGAAGTTGGAAAAGATACACACTACCCAAAATCCTCCAGACATGTTAACTAAGGGAGTAACCAAGGAGAAATTGATTTCCTGCTCAGTTTTAGTTGGTATTCAAGCATGAATATGAAGATGAAAAATTTTCCAAGTCCAATAAGGTTCATATTCCAACAGATACAACAGTGGTGGATTTGTTGAGATCAGTATCCAAGTGGGAGATTGTTGGTTGTGGATCCTGATTATCTTCCTGATTCATAGGTATTTTTTTCCAGTTGTGTTTATACCCCATGAAGACTTTACGTCGTGGAATAATGTACACTCGTCCATGAGAGGGAGTGCAGAGGAGGGTTACTCCCTTTGGGAGGTCCAGGGGAAAGAGGGGGATTAAGGGCAAAGCCCCTGAAGGAAATTTTTCCTTGTAAATGTATATTGTAATTTCATGGTAAATCTGGACCGTTCATTATAAGGTCGCAGATCTAACAATAGAAGTTATGTTAGGGTTTTTTTCCCTAGAAGGCAACCTTCTTTTATGAGGGAAATGTATTGCGGCTATGTATCATTGCGAATATGGTATTCTGAGTGAGGATACTGTGAGAGAAAGAAGATGAAGTTACAACGGGTGTGATTCAAGTTGTATCCCTTCATTTGTAGGATAATAATAAAGGAAGGACATGACAATTTCTTTGGTGGATGTAGCCCACACTAGGTGAACCACATATATTTGTGTCTCTATTGTATTTTGTATCTTCTGTGTTTTATTTCCTCATTTATTTTATTTATTTCTCCATGATCCTTTTTTTATAACACTTTCTAATGGTGTAAAACGTTTGTCAAACTAAGCTTTTATGTGGAAGTTACGGGACAAAGAGTGGAGGGTAAATTTTAAGATCCAGTTAACTTCGAAGGGCCATAACTTTCTTCTCTAGAATTAGATTGAGGCACATGAGAAGTCTATGGAAAAATATTGAACCAATCTGAGAGGTGCGAGAGTCAGGTTAGTGGTCTCATCCTCCGGTACAATAGTTAGGTGTCAATTTTTGGGTAGGACCGTACGGATGGCCATACGGTGGGTTTTTGGGAGTGTAGCCCCCAAAATGCATAGGTGATTGATGGCTACCCACGTATGAGTGCATGACTATAATGGGTACAATAATGCAGGGGGGGTATTCACTTTGGGAAAATATGCAGGCATGGGATGCACACTTGTGCGAAGCACAACCGTGCATATGTGTCCAACTGCGTTTCTGACAGTTGCACATAAGTGCGCAACTGTGTAGTTAACAAGTGCTCATCTGATGCGCGCATGTGGGCTGATCAGGTGCACATACATGCGTGCCTGTGGGGTGAAAAGGTGCACATGTGTGTGCACCTATGGGGAGAAAACCCATGCCCTTGAGGCAAATATGAGGATGATTTTTTTTTTATCTTTTTGGGAGATTGTTTTTNGGGGGGGGGGGGTGTTTTGATGAGTTGTGATGATTGATCGAGTACTGTATATGTGGATGCAGGTGATCATTTGTGATGATGTCGATACATTGGAGAGAGAGGGATTGGGCATGAATGAGGGAGGTCATGAGAGATGAGGAGCCGACGATTCATGGTGCTTTGGTGGCCTGTGGGTTGCTGAAGTTTTTTGAGTGCTCACTGGTGAGGGCACAGGAGAATTTGCTACAATTCCTGATTTCAATGTGGAGTCCAGAGTTGTAGTGTTTTATTGTGCATGGGGAGCACTTGGAATTCTCTATTGAAGAGGATGTCTATTTTCTGACGAGGCTCCCTTTTCAGGGAACCCTGCTACCAGCCGAGTCGGTGATAGTTGGAGAGGGCCAGTTGGCTACCCTTGCCCAGACATATTGTTTGTGAGAGGATTTCTTGTCTAGATCAATGGTGAGGGTTGCAGTGATGGATGCCCTAGTACACCATTGCATGGTAGGAATGATCATGAGAGTTTATGGGTCGCTCGTGACTCAGTGTATTAGTGGCAGCTAACTAAGGATCATGCAGCGGGCACTAGGGGGTGAACATTTTTCCTGGGGCTTGATGCTACACACCAAGATGGTGGGGCATCTCACCAAATGTCGAGTTGCTGACTCAGGAGAGTTTTCTTTTGGGTCTATTCTGGTGGCTTGGTTTCTAGAGAGGGTGCCTATGTTGCACCCAAGAGTTTTGTTAGACCCACCGGGAGCGTGAGAGCCATGACTACGATGGTGGGCGATGATTTTGGTCCATCATGGGGGTGGGGAGGGTGGCCATTACTTCATAGCTGAGGGTGCATAGGTGTGGCATCATATGCCACATATCATATTGCAGTTTCCATACAGTGGGATAGATTTCCGTGATGATCCAAAGATGGTATTACCCCCGAGAGAGGTATTCGACCGCCAAGGTATGATGTTAGTTTTGTTGGTTTTTGATTTGTTTAGATAGTATAGCATATGTTTGATATTTTGATGGATGATGATGCTATCATGTGTTTTTTTGTGTATATGTGGGACCGCATGGATAGGAGGTCGAGCTGATCAGAGCGTCACCCCGCCAGGGACCTATGAGACCACCATAGGGAGAGTCGAGAGCAAGGGAGCGATGACGTTGAGAGGATTCTAGGGCAAGGCCTGGTGATTATGATAGAGTGGCCAGCAGATGTCATTATGATGAACTTGGTGCAGGGCCATCACATGCTCCACAGGTCGATGCCGAGGGAGATTTTGATGATTTCCACCATCGATTAGAGGCGGTTCTATGAGGAGTGCCTGAGGGGATGTGGGTGCGGATCTAGAATGAGGGGATCCTGGAGCAATGTATTGGTTTATTGGTAGAGTCGCGGACCCTAATCTACAAAGCAGTTGTAGTTAGAGCTATGATGACTGGGTGATTTCCCCTAGGACCTGAGGTACCTATAGTTGGTGGGGTACCTCCGCCAAAGGGAGGACCTAATGCTGGAGCACTAGATATGTAGTTTTGTATTTGATATAGGCTGGTGAGCCCATTTTGTATAGTTGTGGCATCCATTTTTGTACTGATAGGGATGAGGTGACTCACGTGCCTACAGGTGATGTACTATTTTTTGTAAACACTTTATTAAATTTTGACCGATATATATATATATATGTGTGTGTGTGTGTGTGTGTGTGTGTGTGTGTGTGTGTGTGTGTGTGTGTGTGAGGATGATATGAGGTCATCCAAATATCTGAGGATGATATGAGCTAGATCATGAAATATGTATGGCATGGCTCATTGGAATGTCACTCTAGCATTCTTGAGGCCAAAATGCATGACACGATATGCGAAAGTACCCCAGGGGGTAGTGAATGCGGTTTTGTACTGGTTAGCTGGGTGAATTTGGATTTGGTTGTAGCTAGAGAAACTGTCCATGAAGGGAAACACCTCATGACCGGTGAAATCATTAATAATTTGGTCGATAAAGGGCATGGGAAAGTTGTCTTTGGGACAAGCGTGATTGAGGTCATGAAAATCTGTACAGACACAAATAGTGCCCTATTTTTTGTTAACAAGGACAAGGTTGGAGACCCATGACATATAGGTGATCGGGTAAATGAAGTCGGTGACACATAATTTATCAATATCAGCCTTGATGGTCACTGCTTTGTATGGGTGTAGCGGCCATTGTTTTTGGCAGACAGGCATGATATCAGGCCAAGTGTCTATTCAATGTTCAACAATAGAGGGGTCAAGGTCGAGCATCTCCATGTATGACCAGGACCAGAACAAATGTCTCGGTATTTTTGGAAGAGAGATTTGTAGGCATTAATTTCTTTAGGAGTGAATGTGGCACCAATAGTGATTTCCTCGATGACTCCATTTTTTATGGAAATATTGATTTTGATGGTGGGGGAAATGTTGGCCATATTGCCTTCTTCAAAAGCATCAGGGGCAGGGATAGGGTTGTTGAACCAGTCGATATGCCCTACTGGGATAAAATACTTGGTTTTGACTGCATATATGGGGTGTTGGTTAGGAGGCGTGAAGGTTTCCTGTGAAAGGAAGACCTTTCTGTGGTGTAGCGCATCCCATGGACAGTCAGGGGCGGTTAATTCCTCAAGTATGTCCTCGTCACAGTGGAATGGTCGGGAACACAAGGAATCCATAAGAGTAATATCGATGAATGTCACTGTGTGATTGTCTTCTGGTGATGAAGAAGTAGGGGGAGTGACACAAGGATATTGTGATGTTTCGCTCCACATAAACCAAATATTGAGATATTGAGGGTTAAAAATGGTAGTCGGGCGTAAAATTTCCATGGGCAAATGAATGGGGGAATTGGGGGGATTTGGGGGTAAATCCTCGTATAATTCATCCAAGAACCATGGGGGAGTAGGGAGTGCTTCAAGTTCAGGAGAAAGGATATGAATAACCTATGGAGATGGAGTAGGGGTAATCACTGATTCTGTTGGCACTAGAGGGGGTGTAGCATTTTGAATAAGGGCCATTTGGAGATGCCTATATTCGATGATAATAGGACATTAATATGTAAAATGATCAAGTGATTCACATAGGGTGTAAGGACACCTCATACGTTCATTGAATGAAGTGGCGATATAATGGATGTTAGTGCTTTGGGCACTAGATGACATGGAGGTAGAGGGGTTTTGTTGAAAACTCTGGTGTACTGTCATGAGTGTCTGTCGAAATTGAGGTAGGGCAGGGAAATGATGAGTATAGTGGCCATACTCTGAACATATGGCACATGTGAATTTTGTTCATATCCCTTTATTTCCTATAGTGGATGACATTGTGGTGGTATTGGGTGTGCTTGATGAAGCCATGGGAAATGTGGTTGCATGGGGGAGTTGGATTATATTGCATATATCGGGGAGAGAGGGACATCGATTAGTGGGGTTTCCTTCTTTCTCATAGAGTGCACAAGGAAGTTGGATGTAAGGAGGGAGAGGAGTGATGGTCTCCTTCTTCTTTTGTCTGCCCCCAGCTATAGATGTGGTGTTAGAAAGAGGGGGTGAGGGTGTTTCTTATGTAGTAGGTATTGGAATCTGCATCGGAACTCCTTCAGTTTGAGGAGGGAGAGATGGTTGAGGAACCATTGATGGTGGATGTAGATACCATACTAGGATTTCTAGCACCATATTGGGAAGGGTAAGAATTTCATCTACTTGAAAATCTTGGACGCCTGGTGGGGGGTAGAAGAAGAGGATTTGAGTAATGGCTTGGGGAACTGTTTCCCAAACTGGGATATGGCCCTGGGGTGAGGTGAAATATTGAAATGGTGGAGTTGATGAGTTCTTAGGATATTCTTGAGGGAGGAACTCTGCGACTAGTGGGACGTCAAATATAAGAGAAGCCTCACTGGGAGGAAGGGTATCCTCAATGTCAATTCTCTTGGATGATATGACACATACCTAATTGAAAGGATGAATGAGCAGTGGTGCACCATGGTAAGTTCCTAACAAGGATTGGTCTTTGAAATTTTCAAGGCCCATCTCAATGAGTGAGTATGCCTCAGAATTAGTATGGATGAAAGGGAGAATGTTATCGATGTTGGAAGAAGGGTTAGGCTCATAATGTGAAAATTGATCAATAGTAATGATCTTCCTGTTATGGGGGAACACCATGGTTCAAAAGACGGAAGAGGCAACTGCCTTCCTAGCATACATGTAGCTATGGCTGAACAAGATATTGTAATCAAGTGGGGCATCGATAACTTCAATGTCAATGAGAATGGTCTTGCCCCCAAGTTCTATGGGGACATTTTGGAAGAGTCCTTCGGGAGAAGATGGTCGTCCGACATAGGCTCTTAGGGTAATGGAAGATGGTATAAGTTTGGGGGACCAAGTTTCTGCCATACATATTTTGACATAATGCATGTGGATGCTCCCTCATCAATGATGCAGTGGTGAACTGTAATTTTCTGGATTTTAACTGGTATTTAAAAAGAGATGAGAGCAGGGAGGTGAGGTTCTTCGCTATCGAGATCAAATGTGATGAGTCAGGTATCCACAAGGACGACTGCCCCGAGTGTGGAAAGTAACGACTTATGTTGAGTAGGAGAAGTTTGAAGGAATTCTAATACTGACATAGCAGCAGGAGATTGTGCCAAATCATCGACCAAACTGTAATTATGAGCCACCCTAGCTTGAGGGTTGTGGACATTCTTGCGTAAGGGTATGTGAGGAATACGAAGGGGTGGGTCAGTATTAGGGCGAGGAATCATCAAAGGGGGGCCATTTACAATTGGGGGTGCATCCGAGATGGTGGGAGTAGACTCAGTGGTTGTGTTGTATTGACGATTGCATGTTTGTAGAAAAACTTCTTCCTCACTAGTAAGGAGGATAGTGCGATCGACAAGATTACCCTGATTGGGATATTGTCCTATCTTTGGTAGGGTAGGTTGCATGTCTTGTTGGGTGTTCATTACTCCCTAGTGTAGGATGGGGTTTTGTAGCATGACTGGGGGAATTTGCTTCACATATTTTTGTGGGGCCTATTGGGGGGTGAGCGGTGTCGGGAGACGTGGTCCACTTACAGATTATTTCATCCATTTAAAGTCATCGATTTGGGGGAAATGGTGAGTATAGTGACCAAACTCACCACAAAGGGTGCAAGGGAAGCTGGTATGAATATTGTTGTTGTTATTTCCCTGGAGTTTGTTCTTCTTTCCCCCTTGGGGGTTCTAATTACCCTATTTTTGGTTGCCTCTGGCAGACTGGTTCTGCTGGGGTTGGTTCTGGTGTCCTCTTGGTCTGGGATTATTATTGTTTCGATTTTTTCCTTTATTTTTGGCATTGTTCGAATGATGGGATGGATTTTTCGTATTTAGTTGTTCAAAATTTGGATATTGCTGAATGGAAGAGGGCTGAACAAAATTAACCCCAACGTGTGGGTGTCCTTGTTTTGGAGCCACAGGCTGTGGGGGTCCAAGAAATGGAAAGTATGGATTGTGTTGTGGCAATGATCTATAAGGTACATAGGAGGGCATGGTGATTTCACTAGTGTTTAGGGAATAGGCTGATGTAGAGGGAGTACTAACACTTGGTTAAATAGGTGGGACTATTGGGGGTGCCGACGAGGGTCCACTTTGTTACACTTCAAAATTACTCAATTGGATAAGTGTCGCATGTTCCTCTCAATTGTCATAAGTGTCACATATTCCTTACAAATTTCGCAAGTTGTTCACAAGTGTCACAAATTTTGTTCAAGCATACTGACATAACGACGACACTAAGGAGGCACTTAAAACATCTCATACACTTGATTTGGAGAAGGGGAATTGGTTAACTAAAGTCAAAGAACTCTTATCACCTGAGAAGAGCTCTTAAACAAAGGTTCTGAGGGTGAGCGCTGCCCTACATCAGCCTTAGGAGTGATGGCACTCCCCTATAAGGCCTCAAGGAGCGTTATAACGCTTGTCTACCCCTCTGAAGGAGTGCTATCCACCTTTGGAGCACTGGCGCTTCCCTCAATCTTCTTAGGGAGCACTACAACACTCTGATGCCCCTTTTGAGGGAGCGCTGCCTAATCTGAGGCAGTAGTTGGCCCGTTGAGGAGAATAAGGGGAGGATCCTTCAAGTTTAGAAGCATTTTCATTCGAATTATTGGTTTTATCAAAAGATCCCTAATCTAAGGAGGAAGTTCCTCAACTTGTTCTAAAGATAACTCAAGAGGTTAAGCTCCTCTCAACCTATATAAGGAAGCTCTATGATGGTGAAAAGGGGAGAGAATTGCTAGCATCAAACCTATGATATCATAGGGAACACACAGTCAGTCAAAGGAGAAGTGATCAGTGAAGTTGCTATCATCCAGGTTGTGGATCTTTCGAGCAAGGGTTAGACAAAGGGGACTTGACGAAGATATCACATTCGCATCTACGATTGTAAGTACTGTTGTTTTTATTCTCATCAATATGATATGCTTGGCCTATTTCTTTCTAGTTTGTGTCTGATCTCACATGAACCTATCACTGATAGATAGATTTGTTTTCAAGATAACATCAATAGAGTAGGAAGCGGTCGTACTTTGTTTGTCTACAGGACTCAGCGAGGAGCGGGAGTTCGGAGCTTGATTTGGAGCGTGCAGGGACAAACATCGATAAAAAGGTACTATTGTTCTCCTTCCTTCTCATGTGCTAGTTTGTATGGATTTGAAAGGAATTCAGAGTCCACATTAAGCACTTTCTGTCTTAGAGTAGGGTCTAGCTCTTTGAGGCAATCTACCTGTCCACAGGGAGATTTTCCTACAACACACTTATGGGTGGAGGCAATTCAACAGGGTATGGTTGTTGATAAGGAGGAGGAGGATAATAAGGGATTCCTCCATATGCCAATAGATATTGGGGTGTTCCATACATGGGTGGTTGTTGAGGCTATGGATTGTGGTGTGTAGTGTTACCAATCAATCCATCTAATGAGTGAGACATCCTAGGTTTGTCTTGGATGAATGGTAAGGGTCTTGGGAGATCAGGTAGTACTGTGTATACATATCCTGATTGTAAATAGATGAGGTCATATTATTGAGCCTTACTGATGGCTTCTTCTTCTTATTGAGGGAATGTAGAAGTCAGATCTTTACCAAGGAGAGAGACAAGTGATCTAAGAAACCAATCAAGGCATTGTTGTTTGGTGGTTTCTTCTTTGAAAAAACTACATCGTCGAAGCCATTCATGAATGTGATCAGAAACATGTGTGGTTGAGATTTGTTTAAAATCATAGAGTAGTTCAAGACCATTTTCATGACGGATTGGTAATTTAAAGAAGGTAAAAAATGCTTTGGCCAAAGTCTCGAAAGTCGCATGGGACCCTGATTTTTCGTCTACATACCACTTGGTTGATGGGTGAGTGAGTGTGCATTGAAATAATCGTAGTCATATGGAATCATCCATAATGTTGTTGGAAGAGCACCATAAGTGGAAAGTCATAACATGGTCGGCAGGGTCATCTCCTACCTTTCCTTCAAACTTGGGGATGTCTAAAGGTAGTTTGGTAGGCATTGCATGCCATGTGGGGTCATGCAATATAAGATCATTTGTGAGTTTTCTTATATCTGGTATGTTGAGAGAAGCCAAATATGGCATATGGAGTGGTGGTGGAGTGTTATTTCCAGCTATGTTGTGAGTGTTTTATGAACCTGACCCTTGAGGGGGACTAGGTGGGTTTGTACTACCCCCTTGAGAAGAATTTTGCCTCCCGCTTCCGTGTAAAGGAGAGCGAGTGGATGGTTGACCTTGGGAAGTGGTCCCAAGTAAAGTGGAACCAAGCAAAGATGATCCCAAGATAGTGGCGCTCATAGGGGTGTGAGAAGGTAAAGCAGATTTGTGGGCAAGGCTAGGAACTCTCCCTAGAAGAGGAGGGAGAATTAGCAAGCATCTGGAATGATGAGGATTCTATGGGTTCCCTATGATGTCTGACTAGCTAAGTGGATTGTGTAAAAATGGTGATGAGAGCGAAGTAAATTAACAAGAGCCTTTGTTGTAAGTTTTGAACTTTCACAATGTAATTCACAATTAGATGTAATCGCAAGGGCATCATACATAAATCAATTCATAAGCATACATGTGGATATGTGGTTTTTGTCCATGTGGGACAACAAAGAAAACAAAGGCTCGTGTCCTAAAATACGTAACATCCTTCCTCTCAAATAGCACTAGACCTTTCAATAGCACTCAACAGTGAAGTCTGAAGCCACCGGAAGAGGAACTAGTGAAGGATGAAGTAATCAGTTATAATGAGGGGTAGAGGGTGCATATCCCGAAAGAGCTGGCAATATTTCCCAATAGCCACACAAAATCCAATCAAGGTGCAATTTCAGCCCACAATTGCCACCTGGGTAGATGTCCTAAAATTTGGTCACTAGGTACCTCGGTCAAAGTGCGACATTTATATTTTCGGCCTCAGAAATGGGTCACGAGTTGGATCCCATCCAAGAGGTGGGTGCCTCAAGGGGGGACACACAGAACAACCAGACCTTGGCCTTCAACCCTTCACGTGTATCTCCCTGCCTTATGGTGTTAGGAACACTTGACTTGGAGGATTTAAAGTTCCCTTTTTAACAACTTCTATTGTTTTGAAAATGTGAGAACCAGATAACAGGGAGTTATTTGGATGTCTATCCCCAAAATCCTACCGAGACTAAAACATTTCTTTTGGCACCTCTTGTGGAGGAAAATTTGGTGAGTTTTTTAGAAATTATTTTAGATGTGGTTGTTTGAGATATTGGGGGTGTGAGCCAATCTCGTTGAAATTAAGTGGGAGTGGATAGTTTCATCAAGAAAAGGGTGGGGTGTTTCAGAATCCCTTTGGAGGAAACTTACTTCAACCTCCACATTTCAAGATGAAAACTATGTGAGTGAGAAGTGACTTTGTGTGTGAATGACTGAAAGTGTGCCAAATGTTTTTAATAAATTAGGTGTCACCTTACTTCATGTGGACTTCGCTTGGTACTTACAATTATTTTATTACCTAATTAACTAAATGTCATTGGTACAACCTTGTGGAATTTTAAAGTCCCTAGGAAACTAGCATGTGGACATGTGGGTCCTTTACTATTCCTTTAACTCCCGAATTTTGATTTAATATAAGAAAGATTTGAAACTATCCTAGATTGTGAACATGTGGGCATGTATGGGCCCGTTACAAAATCTTTAAACTTCCCTAGTGATTTAATCTAAGAAATTAAATTTCAACACTATCCTATCTTTGTAGCATGTGGGCATGTATGGGCCCATTAAAATATTAAGATGTGTTTTGAAAAATAAACTAAGAGGAGTCCCGAGGGGGTTGTTGTCCTTTCCTAAAGATTTTTTCTTTTTAAGGGAGATGAAATTGTCCCACAACCTCTTTCCGATTCACAAGTTCGCTTTTTAAGTTAACTATCTTTGCAATGAAAAGGTCTCGTTCATTCATGAATTATTGTAGGCATCTTGGAACTCACTTCTCAAAAACATTGTGGCTTGTGTGTAGTCCTGATAGTATTTCTCCAAGTGGTGCACATGCTCCAACTCCTTTAGCACAGCGGTCAACTCCTCCTCATCTTTCCTTTTTCTATTCTGGGTGGCATATTTGATCACCATTCTTATGCCTATAAGCTCATACATCTTGGCATGTTGTATACTGATCAGTTTTTCCTCTGTGGTGATGATGATCAAACTATCCAACGTAATACTCCTCTTCTTATTGGTTCAATTCATGATGGCTTTCCTCTTTCGTTCATAGGATATTTCTTGTATATCGAAGACCTCATCAACAAGTTCAGGAATTCGTTGTTCTCCCCAACTTATAGTATTTCCCAATCTCCTGACTATGTATATATGTTCAAGTATGGGTTCCTAAACCTCTCATATATGTCCCGATGGCTCAACCTCTGGTTTTTTCTCATCGGGCGGTAAGGTACTAGCCAAAACAGAGGAATCAGGGGGGGGTTTCAGTGCTTACCTAGTAATCGGATGTTGAAATCTTGATTTCCTGTTGTGGAATGTATTCTTCCTGTTCTCCTGACCCGAGCTCATCCCTTGATATGTCCATTGGTTTTCCTGGTATGTTAAGTGGATCAACATCTTCTACCTGATGCTCACTCTGTGGACAACTCTGAATTGAAGCATTGGGACCCGGGGTGGATGCTCTCTCAGGTTATTTCTCCTTTGTAATTTGCACCAGAGTGACTAGGGACACTCTGAAATCTCCTCATCATCGTAGATGGTTATTAAATTGAATAAGTGATTTAGTACACTTGTTCTCCCTGATTTCCTCTCTATCTCGGGTTGGGTCAAAATTTCCCCTGGCAATATGACCTGTGGTGGTGGAGATTTAGGGTTTTCTAACTTGATGATTTCTTCAATCCGCATTGGCTCTAGGCCACTTGTTTATCCTCATCTTTATATTGGTTCATCAGTGGGTATCCTCATCATTTCTATTAGATTAGGGTCATTTTTTAATTGATCAATGATTCTTTATGCCCCTTCTAGCAAGAGAAATCCCCTTCTTTGTGCCTCGGTTGTCTCTGTCGCTTTGATTTCTTACCTGGCTCTGAGGGCCTCTCAGGTTGATGTCTCTATCATTTCTACCTATTCATCCATGGTCATGGCCTTGAACCTGGTCATATTTGGGTTGGCCATTCTATGTACCACCTCATCCCAGTCCTGGGTGCACTCTGTGAAGATTTGTTCCTCAAATTTATCATGAGCATACGACCAACAATATGACACCTGTGAAGCATGTTGGAAGACCTAGAATTTAGGGTTGTGCTTGTGGAATCATCCTGTATAGAACTTGAATTCTAGTTGGCTAATCCCTTATTGTTTGGCTTGAGAAATATCCTTCACCAGATAGAACCCCACATGGAAATTGTAGGGTATGAAGGCATGTTTATTGTCCTTGAAAAATGTGGCATTGTATCCCTGCAGGATAGTATGATAATAGATTTCTCCCACAAAAAGTTGGTCTAAGACATAAGCAGGTAGGAGATGTGGTGCTCTGGTGGCCTTGAGCACTCTGATGTAGGTTGAGCGTTCGTCTAAATACCAATGGCCTACCTTTTCTACCATTTTCTTAGATGTTGGAGACAATCTTGGGCATTCCTTCTTAAAAATAATAAAATGAATGCGGGTGATGAATTCATAGTCAATGAGTGCATAATATTTCTTTTACCTGTTCTCCCATAGTATGTTGAAGTAGACGTGGACTGGGAGCTCCGCAACATGCCATCTTAAATTCATGTCGACGAAGACATTCCTTGTGCACATGACATCGAGCATGTATGAGGTCATGTAGAAAGTGGGTGCCTCCCCTTCCTTCATTGTCTGATCATTTTTTACACATATGCTTAATTGTTTTGAGATTATCTCTCCCCAGTTGAAGCTTCTCCCGAAGATGGCCATTATGTATGCCAACGACATCCAATCTTTCAAAAACTTGGAGTAGTCATTTTCTCCATACACTCGTCAATTGAGAGCCATCAAATAGATGTATGGCTCCCTCAACTTAATTGTTATGTACCTGCCATTGCTTCAGTTAGTGATCTTATTGTATTCCTTCCACCATGAGGCCATCAACCAGTTGGTGTCATGGAATTCATACAAATTCACCATGAAGTGGGTGTTGAGTTGCTCCTCTGGGTTCATGATGTTGTAGTATTTCAGGACTTCTGTCAGGAGGAAAACTCTGACACATCCACCATTCTCATCCTTGATCAATCACTTATGCCCGTATGTATGGTTGATGAGCCATTTCAAAAACTCTATACACAGTAAAATCGGGGTTCTTCTTGCCACCATGTGTAAATATGACTATCAGATGTTCAGAAACACCTGGTCATCAAGCACCCTCACATATAGGTCATTGTGTGGGATATACTTTGGGTATTATTCTCGGCTAATTCTGCAGAAGATATCCCCCCACTATGGGATCATTACTTTGGATATGGTTCTTTCCTCTATATCACCAAAGGTCGAAGGTTGGACAAAATCTTTCTTTGTTGTTGTTTTAATGACAGGCTCCGACCTGGGAGCATACTTCAACTACCTCACATTCCCTGGAGAAGAACCTTCAGATATTTCATATTGGGTTCTCTCATCAAGCATCTGGTGGTTGGATTTCTTGACGACATCTTACCTGCAACTATAACATAGTTTAGGGATTGTGCAAGAAAATCGGGTGTGCATATATAAATTACAACCAACGAATTGAAAAACTTGAATTCATACCTATACAGCTTGTTAAACCTAGTTTTTATAATCAAAGGGTCAGTACAGTCTCGAGACGCTCACTTTGCTCCTTCAGATTCTCTAGAATTCAACTTGTGCACAGAATGAAGTTCTTCAAAAAACCGTTCTAGAGATTTAAACAGGCATGAACTTACCTTATTGCATCATCCATTCAATTCGATTATGAGTGTAATTTCATTAAATATATTTCCATATCTTCAAATATGTTTAAACTTAAATTCATCATGGGTTGATGGCATGGGTGGTAATGTGGTCTATCGGCAATTTCAAATTTTTTTCGTTTAATTAGCACACGAGGTAGCAAGAAATGCAGGATCATGAATTAATGGGTCTATTAAATGCCCAAATATGATCATATCTTATGCCTCAAACATCCCATTGTTTCTCTGTTTTAGTTGGTAGATCGGGGGTTAGGATTTTACTTCATGCATTTTTGTTGATATCTTCTTGCAAAAGCTATGACATCGATCGATCTTTCCGTACAAAGATAACATGGAAAAACTGACTAGGAGGCGTGACTGGGAACTCAGGGAACCTTAATATGACTCAGGATGAAACTAGGTCATATAACCCCCTTATGTGGTAGAGACACGTGGCATTCGAGACCGGTGATTTCATTTGCTCATGTTAATCGACATTGGGACCTTTCTTTAAGCTATTCGTTTTAAAACCCAATCTTATCTTTTCGATGCCAAAAATTATCAAGGATCCGCAATCAATGATAAACCTACCCAAGTGCTCTTGGATTGAATCTCTCAAAAATGTCCTGATCCAAAAAATGCATCGGGGGTCGACGATCGGTGATGTGCTTGTCGCGGAAAAAAATGATTGTTTTAACTCTTCTAGATTTCCCCAATCCCGATAAAGCGCATCGGTCATCATCAATCGGTGATTTCTTTACGTCCTTTTTCCATGTCTATCCTTCCCGTATTTTTTCTGATTCCGAAGGGGATCAGATATCTCTTGAAACTTCATATGAATAACTTATGCAAACCAAATCCACCTTTTTTTGATGCTGATGGGGATCGATGCTCAACGATTCCTGTAGGTGTGGTTCCCTTTCTTGCTTCAATTTTTTCTGACGCCAAAATTGAGTGCGTTAGGTGCAGTTCTAGTTGTCGATTCTTAATTTGAGTGTTAAGTTATTTTATACATGGGGTTTCATAAGTTCAAACAAACCTAACAAGGTGATAATATTCATGAAAAAAAAACAAAGATATACCATTTTCCAAAGTGAAGTCGATTCATACAGTTAAGAAAACAAGTGGTACCCAAAAAGTGACAAAATTTGATAAGGATTTTAGGGTGTGTTGAGTGCTCAACACCCCTGTGGGTATGTCTCCTCCTATATTTTTTGAAATATGAACAATATGCTACCACTGTAATCTTATTTTCCTATGGATATTGCTGCTCTACTAGGACACTGATCAACTTCTCAACAATGTTGCATCAAGAATACCATGATCTTCTATTCCTTGGGCGATCCTTGGACCTGTCCATGCATCATACAATGATCCATCAATTTGTACCTTTACCATCAACAAGTGTATCATCCATGCACCTAGCCCATATCACCAGACAATTCATTAACCATATACCAATCATGTATCACCAACCAATTCATTAACTATTCACCAAACAAAATTGTCACAACAATATCATCAACCACTTCAGATCTATTCATCAATATCAATCACCAAGACAACTCTCAACCATATGCACGATATCACCAAGATGTGCATAAACTAAGACTACTCATGTACCATGTTAGCACTTGGCAAATTTCCTAGAGGTTGAAAAAGAAGAAATCTACGAAGGTAACTTTATCCAACCACTTTTAAAGCTGGGATCTAGCCCTTCCAGCTTCAGAGAGGGATCTCTCTATATGATTTAGCTTTGTTTTATAACTTTAGATATTAGGCTAGGTAAAGGAACAGGTAGGTTTGGTTGTAAAAGTGTTTATGAATTGGTTGAGACAGTCTACACCTCCATTGGGCTATGGGGTCTGTGTTATAATCAATATGAGATACAAACCATAAATGTAAAGGAATACTTCCACAGGGCGTGATAATATACTCACTGGATCTTCAATAATTTTAAATGATGGACAGAAGAAAAGATGAGATAGATAATTCAACTAAGAAGCAGTTAAGAATTCCTTAATTGAAAACCTCAAAAGATAAACATTAAAACCTTTAAAGTCAGAAACAGGGTATCTAAGATAAATCCTGGAACATGCGTTACTTTTAAAGATTAGTTTCAGAAAACAATATGATCACAAAGCAAGAAAAACATTCAACTTAGAGAAAAACGTCACCAGTGAATACACACAAGAATCCTGTAAAAGTTCTTCCTCTTTATTAATGGCAGATCTTCTTCAAAATGTTTAAAGTTTGATAGCGTCAGGGTGTGAAGATCAACAACCCTCATTACTTCAAAAAGTGAAGTATTTATAATTCAAATTACAAACATTCTTGTCATAACTGATCAAGATGTGCTCATTCTATTTTTAGCCTAACTGATTTAACTAATCAAAACTGCTTGATGACTCGGTACAAATGCATGCGGAATTTCTGGGGTAGGCCATTGGCGAGGTTCCTATGTAACCTCTTCTGACTGGACAGGTGACTAGACCTGGACAACTCATTTGTTAATCGAGAAGATCGCAGATCTCCTCCCATCTGATATGACTAGGCACAGTGACTTTGATTAGTCTCCGATACACTTCATCCATTTCCATATATTTAGAAAACATGGGCTTTGTGAGGAAAATGTATTGAATCTCATGTTGGATACTGATGTCCAACTGAAGGGCGTACATGAATTCTTTTCCAGTGATTCTCCCTTGTATGCCAACAAACTTTGAACTGTCTTTAGACACTTCAAACAATCTCTTTTTATAATCTGGGAGTGTCATTAATTTATCATTAATGACTTTCAGACCAGGTAGACCTTTCTTTTGGAGAGCATCAATTTTGTTGAAGAACCTTTGTACTCCTTGGTCCATGACCTGAACCTTTTCTTCCAGCTGAAGCATTAGACTTCTCTTAGTCAAAACCCTTTTTACCTAAATTATGGTCTCTGTTCTGTCCTCGATCTTCAGTTCTTATAGCTCTTCTCTGTTCTTAGAATTTAAGAATCTGATGATCTCATTTGCTTGTGTTGGCATGTCTCCCAACTCTATTCTAATATTCTCAATGGCCTTGGCTCCTCTGGACCAACTCATTCTATTCAAACTTAATCTGGATCATTGGCCATATTTCATTTATGGACTTTATGATGTCTTTCCTTACATTCTCTTTGACCTCATCCAAAGTCTTCCCTACCACTGTTTGTTTTTGGAGCTGCTGTAGTTCCTTCCTTAGCTGCTCAGTTACCTGCTTTTCTTTGGATAGACTGGTTTGGAAATAATTTTTGAGTTCTTGGAGGTTCTCAACTTCCTTCTTCATCCTGCTGATTTCTGTCTCTTGCAGGTTCATCTTCTCCATGGATTTGGCAAGGTCGGTTGTCCCTTCTTGTGGTGTCACTGGTGTTGCAGATGGGATTTATGTTACTGCTGCTGTGCTTTCTCCTGAGATAGGAATGGCACTCAATGGAATGACTTCCATTGGATTCATTTTCTCCTTCTCTTTTATTTATTTCTCCATCTCAGCTTCCATCTCTTTGAGCTGTGCATTCTGCTCCATGAGCATCTTGAGCATTTCGTCCTTCTCGCCTTCCTTCTCCGCCATCTCCTTAGACTGTGAGTCTTCTGTGGGTGGGAGTTTCAACTGTTTCCTCAAGGAAGCGATGTCTACATTCTTTTTCTTTCTCATCTCCTCTGCAGATTTGACATTCGAAGGATCGTAGCCGATCTTGAGGACCATCTCCTCCAAAGTTTTGATTCGGTTGTCCTTCACGAAAGAAGATATCTTCTCCAACTTGAGCTGCGTTTGAGCATTATTCAATGATACCTGAAACTTTGCTGCAAAAGCTGAAGCATGTGCCAATGTGTGAAAACCATCTCCCCTGTTTGTTTGCGCAGATCCATCTAATCTGCTGGGTGTATGTCCTTCACCTGGAATTCAAAGGTGGCCCTCTTGTAGTCTGAGATCACCTTGGGATCCGGTACCTACACTTGGAGGTAGGCCATGTGCATCCTACCCTTCTCTATGTCGAATGCAGACAATAGTCTACGCTGCGTAGTCGACGTTTGTTTCCAAAAATGGGCATAAGTTTTGCTAGTAAGGGTTTGATTCTTCTTCTTGATCATGTCGTATTTCTTGAAGATGCCCAATTTAGGCCCAATCTTGCCCGGCTGATCATTCAGGGGAGAGTCTGTGGATTTCTTAGGTAATGTTGGGGTGATTCCCTATTAAAGGCTCGAACCAAATGGTGGAATGACCAGCTTGATTACTGTGGTATTTACTGTGGTAGGCGGGGCCTCTTGTTCTACTGTCGTACCATACGTTGAAACTGTCTTTGGCCTCTTGGTGTGCATTTGGAACTCTTCTGATGATACCTCTGTTACAGGCGGAGATGACTCCTGTCAAGGCCTCTTCTCCTTAGGGACCTATGGCGTGGTAGTTTGTTGCACAGTTGTTGGAGGAACCTGCTGCTCCACTTCAACCTGTTGTTCCACTTCAACCAAGGTGTCAGGCATCCACACTGTCTGATTTCCAAATTTTTCGATCTCTGGCTTGGACTCATGAACATACGGGATGTTTTTATTTTTCACCCGCATTTCTGAAATGATCCTGCATGGATCATAGTACCATGTGAAACTCGTAAAGAATTTCATCTCCTTCATCATTATGTCAGCTTCTTCCCCAGTGCCTCGACTATTGTAGATGAAAGAACCAATCTGGCCCTTGATTCTCAATTGTTGCTTCTTCTTCAGGGAAACAAAATGAATGTCATCTGAATTCATTATCTATCTAATATATTCTAATGCAAAGATTCTTACCAACACATATTGAGGTAGTTTGTAAGGTGCCAATTCTCACCCGAAAACTCTGATCTCGGTGTGGTTTTGGTACAGGTACCAGTCTCCTGTGTTTGCATTGTCTGAGAGATGCAGAATTCTCTGGACTTCATCATTTATTTGTGGCTCAGGCTTGCCACTCAACATTCTTACCACCAGGTGGTAAAACTGATCAATGAATGCTTTGAAGTCGTATTCAATAGAATTACACTTCAACAAAGAGGTCCATGCTATTACTGGCTGAGGCTTTCCATCTGCGTCCATTTTCTGCATTGAAAAACTGAACTTGTCTGCTTGATAGAAAATGAACATGTAGGCCAATATAGAAGAATATCTGAACATGCCTTCCATGCCAAAATTCACGAACTGTTCATGAATATTGTTGGCCAATATGGTATTGAAATCGAACTGGGTGGTGGGTTTTTCATCAGTGGAGAAAATGGATAGAAAACCCAGAATGGGCTCGTCTACCCACTGGTTGGAATAGTATCCTAACAGAGCGCAAAGAGAGGAAATGATCTAGTTTCCCTTGGTGGAGAACATGGATGACGGGTAAGGTAGATTGGTGGAAGGGAATTGAGCGGAGGTGGGAAGGAACAACTCGAAAATTTGATCTCTATGTGGAAAGGTCATCTTTTGATACAGCTCTGTAAGGATCTCTAGGTCGAAAGGAGAGACATAATCTACATGGAGAATTTGCATCATTTGGTCATTGTCTTTGGGAGTGATKAAGAAGAGGACATCTCCAGATGATGAAACGATGTCCCTCTGGTCGGGAATATAATGGGCTTGGCATTTGAGGGTGAATTCGGGGAAGTGGTGTATCTTGGGAAAAAGGTACAGGGGAAAATTGGACTCCCAGAGCCCAATCTCATCGCTCTGGTCTAGGAACACTTCCTGGAGCCATGACTAGAGGTCTAAAAAATTGAAGTCACAAATGGTCTCTGTGATCAACCTGTCTTTATCCACCAACGGGATTTTGTCCAGGTCAACAAGAGGAGGAAGAAAATATGCTAGCCTTGGATTTGGCACCATCTCTGCAACAATACCTGCAATAAACAATATGTTAGTGGGGTCGACTCACTGTGGATGAAGGTGACGTGGAAGCAATGGAGGGAAAAGAGGTAAGTTTTCTGGCGTGATGGATGAATAATGAATGAAAGGGGAATAACGGTAGTTTCATTCAAAACTGGGGTCAGTTGGACACGGGAGACATGTTAGCAGGATAACAGGTATGTTATCCTGTAATAAATGGACAACGGGCCACTTGGGATGAGGTGACAGGTGACGATGGCCAAAGCATACAGACAGGTGACGTGGTGGCCAGGGATTGGTGATAAAATTTGCAATAAGGGGTTGTTCATGAGTGAAAGGGGTGAGGGACTGACAACAGGGACTGACAGTAGTTATGGATGGGACACAACTCGAGAAAAAGTGGAACAAGTGGCATCAGTGGAGGATGACGTCCCTGAGTGATGGAGGCTGTCATATGGCATATGGTGAAAAGACTTCAGGACCAATAGATTTGTGCCTCCTATGACAATAGGCCCGTCAGAGGGAATATCCATTCCAGACCCCCCCCCCCTTTGGTTAAAAGCAGTACACCAAGGGGGGTCCAAAATCCATTGTAAACCGTTGATCTGCGTGCCCATTTCTTGGCCGTAGATCTTAGCACATCATTTATTATTCATTCCAGACCCCCCCCCCCTCCATTAAAGGCAGAACGGACGGGGGGGTCTAGAATCAAATTTGGGCCATGGATCAACGCGCTCGTT
>ML795592.1:143469-159006 GCA_009831015.1 Picea engelmannii | reverse complement strand
CCCCCCCCCCCCCCCCTTTGGTTAAAAGAAGAACACTAGGGGGGGTCTGGAATGCTCTGTGTGACGTAGATCTGAGCATCATGATCTGGACCGCTAATAAGTGTAGGAAATATAAATCATGAGAGGAAAAAGGATGTGTCAGGAAAACTTAGGATAAGTGCCTTTTATGGGTTTTTCCCAATCTTTTCACATAGACACCACCAAGGGGACATCATCTAACTTTTCTTAGGCAATGGAGACATGGTGTAGAATTTTCATCAATATGGTTTCATGGGTGGTGAAGCAAATGAAGAAACTAACCTACATGCTAACCTATCTTCCTAGGACAATTAACCTAGATTAAACGGTTGGGTTAAGAAATTACTCTACCTAAGGGCTATCTGACCAGGATTAGACAGTCTGGTCAGATTTATTCACTAATCTAACCTAAGGGCTATCTGACTAGGATTAGACAGTCTGGTCATATTTATTCACTAACCTAACAACATTAAATTTAAAAGAACTTGGCCATGCTTGAAAGGTATGGCCAAGTTACTATTATTGCATGGAGCTTTTCTTTTCAATTCCTTTATGCCCTCTTTTCTTTTCTTTTTTCTTTTTCTTTTTCCTTTTCTTAAATTATTTGCAGAATGAAAAACCATTTGTCAATAAAAACACTAGACACGGATAATATCCAAGTCATCAATTGATTCCCATAATTTATGGGGTGATAACATACCAAATTCAATATGTGCAAAAAAGTATATCCATACATATATGCCACATCATCCATGTGCCAACTAGCAAGTTCCTCTAACAATGTACAAAGTGTGTGCCAATCATGCATCATTTATAGATCAAGTTGTGACTCATCAATATGTATCAATATCACCATAACATGTGCCAACTATGCACATCATCTATGTACTATACATCATATATCATGAAATGTATCTCAACCATATGCCAAGAATATGTGTCAGATGTGTACCAAACATGTACTTCAACCATATAATAAATATATATGCCAATGTAACCAACAAGAGTCCTCTATCAATGCACCAATACCAATAGCATCATCAAACATACAACATGCCAATATTGTACCTCAAACAAGTGTCATATGCCTCAACCAACTACCATAAGCCATGTGCTAATGTATCCAAGATATGAACCAACAATGTATCTCAGCAAGTAGGCTTCAATCAATCATGCACCATATATGTTAATTTATCAACTAAGTGTCTCATTCATGTACCCAACATGTACATCAACCAAATTTCAAGGTATTCAAAAAGTAGGCCTACAAAAATATAGCACACTATCATCAACCCATGTGCCAACAATGGATGACCTAATCACCAAACAAATGCCTCTCAATATATATCAATATAGCTCACATATGTATCATCCATGTACTACAACAAATCTTCTTAAAAAACAATCACTGCAATAAGTATAATGCAACAATAATACCTCTAAACATGTACCAAGTGTTATCACTAAAAAATAGTTCACAACATTACACACAATGTTTGAAGAAAGACATCAATTCCAGCAACAATTATCACACCTACAACATCAAAATCCATCAAAAAGGCACAAAAATATACACTTGGTTCAAAAAATTAAAGTGTGCAAATTCACCAAAGGAAGTGTGCGTAGATTGTGAAGGCTAACACATCCCACAACATGAATTATGCACAAGATGTGCAATTTTCTATGAGAAAATACGTTCACTTCTCATGAACGATGCATTTATGTATCTTGTCAGCCTCTCTTCCACTTCTATTCTAACCCCCAACATGATTTGACACTCATATCTGACTGAAAGCTAGATTGGAGGTTGGTCAAGGGCTAGGAAGTTCCCTAAAAGGCCCCTTGTTCACACTATGAACCAGTTGTATCTTTCCATCAATGGACACTATAAATATGTGCCATGGGTGTGCTAGAAAAATGATAACTTCAAGGTATTTTTATGCCGCAAGAATTGTTCTTGGAGAATCCTCTTTTCTCTTGGAAATCATTCAAGAACTATAGCAAGGTCCATTCCACTCATCTCTTGAGAGGATTGGCATTTTATTTCTTCATCATTGTCACTTTCCATTGCATGAATAGAAGAGTTCTCTATTAGGGAACTCAAGATCCCTCCCAAGGAGGAAGAGGGGATTCATAGGTCCCTACCTTTCTCTACGGTGTTAGCCTATCAATATATTGATCCATTGGTAGCTATATGATGGCCATTTTTTGCTTTTCATGGTTATAGTTCTTGCAAGTTTCTCTAACACTTATTTAACTTTTTTTTTAGTTTTATTTCCATGTTTCATGTGTATTTGGTTATCTAATCAACTAACAAACCTCTGTCTTTTTTAGCTGACTTAAATAAGGAGGTAAGTGTTGTGTTTTTTCTCACCCATGTGACAAAACCAACACAATATATTGGTGAGCATACTGGGGATCAGTATCAAATTCCTCCCAATTTAATTCTTGAGAGATATCATTTCTAATTGTCTTATATTCAGGTACCAAAACCGGCCTAGTCTAGTCTTCCAAAGTCAAAATTCGGAGCCAAGGAAAGAGAATTTCACTTGGAAAATTCTTTCTCGACCTATGACAGGAAGTGCATGGATTTCAAGGCACACAGATGTGCATTTTGTGCACTCTGCATGTGACAATATTCATAACTCTATGCATTTTGCGCCCTCTGTGCACCTGTCAGAAATATAGCCTGCACATAAGTTCATTTTTTGCAAATTGTAAGGATTTCTATGAGTGGTTTGAGGGCCCCTTGTCTTCATATTTTAATTTCATACACTTTTTCAAGAAGTCACACTTCACCTAGAGTCCTTTCTCACAAGAAAGGTTATCTAACATAAGAACATAGGGGTAAAAAGAATCACTATTCTTCTCTTTTCTTTTTTTCCACATGGATGGCTCATTTGGCATTTAAAATTTTGAGTTGAAGTTATTTCTTTTTCAAAACACAGTGAATTAATTTGGGTCTATAAATCAATTTTAACCCTCAAGTATTCTCTTCCCCCACACTCAAGTGTGATATCGGTAATCAAAAAAGTTGGTTGAAAGGAAATTTCATCTCCCTTAAAAAATCATTAGGAGAGGACAAAGCCCCCTAGGGTACCTCTTAGTTTTGGAAATCATCTTAAACCTTTGTAAGGGCCCATACATACCCACAGGTTTGCAATCTTAGGATAGTTTCTAAAATCTTTCTTTGTTTATAAAACACTCTAGGAAAGATTAAAAGATCAAGTAATGGGACCATACATTCCCACATGTCTACAATTATAAGATAGTTTCAAAAAGATTTCTTAGTATAGACAACATTATAGGGAGTTTAAAGGATCAAGTAAGGACCCATATCTCCACATTGCTAGTTCTTTAGAGCTTTAAATATTCCGCAAGGTTGTACCAAAGAAACATATTAATCTAGGTAATAAGATTTGTAAGGACCACATGAAGTCCACATGTTGCAATCTCACACTTAACTTATTAAAAATATTTTGCACACTTTTCACTTTCTTTCACACAAAGCCACTCCTCACACACATAATTTTTGTTAGAATAGTGGATATCAAAGTAGGATTTCTTTTTTAGTACTCGCAAAGTACTTCAAAGGAACTCTAAAATATCTTATTACTTCTTTAGAAATTATCCACACCAATTTAATTCAATCGAGATTGGTCCATGATCCCAATCTCTCATCCCACTCCATCTAAACATTTTCAATGAACACACTAAATTATCCTCCATAGGAACTGCCAAAATAAATTTTTATTCTAGGTAGGATCTCAGGGGTAGGCATCCAAATAACCCCCTATTATTAGGTTCTCACATTTTGAAACAATAGAAGTCGAGAATAAGGACCTTTCAAATCCTCCAAGTCAAGTTTTCCTATACCATAAGGCAGGGAGATACACGTGAAGGGCCGAAGGTCAAGGTCCAGTTGTTCTGCACATCCCTCTATGAGTCACCCAACTCTTGTGAGGGTATCCAACCCATGAACCATTTCATAGGCTAAAAATATAAATGATGCACTTTTACTGAGGTACTTAGTGGCCAAACATATGATATCTACCCAAGTGCCAGTTGTGGGCTGCAATCGCACCTTGATCAGATTGTGTGTGGCTACTGGGAAATATCGTCATCTCTTTCGAGATATGCACCCTCTACCCCTCATTATAACTAATTACTTCAACCTTCACTAGTTCCTCTTTTGGTGGCTTTAGACCCCACTGTCGAGTGCTATTGGAAGGCCTAGTGCTAAATTGAGAGGAGGGATGATAGGTCTTTTAGGACAAGAGCATTTTTTTTTTCCCCCATGCGAAGAAAATCCACCTATCCACATGCTTGTTTAATTTACAGTTGATTTATGTATGATGTTCATTTGATTACATGAAATTGTGAGTTATACTATTTTGTGAAGGTCAAAAATATAAAAATCTCTTGTTCATTTATTTCTCTCTTGTCACCATTTGCACACATCCACTTTGTTAGTCGGAACCATAGGGGAACCACAGAATATTCGTCATTCTAGATGCTTACAGAATCTCCCTCCTATTATAGGAGGATTCCCTAGTATTTCCAACTCACCGACTCCACCATCTCACACCCCAGTGAGTGATACTATTTTGGGATCAACTTCACTTAGTTCCACTTTGCTTGGGTCAAATACCCAAGGTAATCCATCTATTGGTTCTCCTTCACAAGGAGGTGGGAGTCAAACTTCTTCTCAAGGAAGAAGTACAAACCCACCAAATCCCTTTCAAGGGATAGGTCCATTACCTACACAAACAATGGCTGGAACTAATCCTCCACAAAATCCCCCTATGTCATACTTGGCATCCCTCAACATTCCCTATTTAACCAAACTCATGAATGATCCCATTTTGCATGATGCCACTTGGCCCAGTATGCCTACCAAATTTCCTTCAGATATTCCAAATTTGAAGGAAAACCAGGGGGAGACCCCGCTAACCATGTTATGACCTTACACTTATGGTGCTATTCAAACAACATAATGGATGATTCCATCTACTTGAGGTTATTTCAAATAAATCTCACTGGTTTATCAGCCAAATGGTATGTCGATGAAAAAACAGGGTACTATGTGACCTTTGAATCATTGGCCAAGGCATTTTTGTCCTTTTTCCAATTACCAGTTCGTCATGACACTGGTTTATAACTCCTCTCTAATTTCAAACAAAACATTGCTATCCATATCGCCAACCACATCCATGAATGGTGTCAACAACACAGTTTGTGTAAATCTAAAACCACTAAAGAAAAACATCTCGATTGTTTTCTCAAATCACCCATCCATGTGATTGCAAAGGATGTAGCATACACTTTTCCTTAATTAGAAGAGTAATATATCATAAAGACCCAACATTTTGACCTCATATATTCTCAATCAAGTTACTTGTACATAGTATTTCCTGATGCACCCAAACCCATACCATTTGGCCAAGACAGACCTAGGATTCCCCATGCTTCAAATGGGTTGATTGGTTCTATGACAAATATCAACCATTACGGCCACTCATCACCCACTTATGGTGAAAATAAGTATCCACAACCATATGGAGGGACGTATTATTACCCTCCTCCCACTCACCAAAACTCATATCTTTTTTTTCCCTCTCAGTCATTATGGGGACCCCTGTCGGTACCCCAAATACATATGATCTCTCAATCCAATACGGGTCCACCCTCAACCCATGCATACAACCCCAATAGTATTGGAAGTACTTCAACTTCCTATGTGCCATATGGATCATCTCCACAAAACAATCCATATTTTCCATTTCCTGGTCCTCCCCAGTCGGTTTCTCCTCCACCGGGACAACCACATGTTGGTATTAATTTTGTTCATCCCTCTCTTATTCAACAGGTTCATGCTTTTGAACAGTTGAATATGGAAAATATATCCCATCAACCAAATAATTCCAAGAAGAAAGGGAAAAACCAAAACAATAACAACCTGGGACCAAGAAGAAATAACCCCCCAAAAAATTGTCCCGCTGGGGGCAACCAGAATTAAGGAAACCAAAACCCCCAAGGGAGAAACAACATCAATCAACCACAACAAGGGAAGAACAATAATCTCATAAATAACTTCCCTTGTTCTCTTTATGTTGAGTATGGACATTATTCTCACCACTGCCCCCAAATTGTCGATTACAAATGGATGAAAGAATCCATGAATGCATAATGCCCTCCATCACCGCCTGCCCCTCAGCAGACGCTACAACATTATTTGCAACCACTACCTCCGGTCATTTTGAAAAACCTTATTCCACACCAAGGTGTTATGAATACCCAACAAGGCATAAACTTGGCCCCACCACAAATGGGGAAATATCAAAACCTAGGTCCCAATCAACTCGAAAATTCAGTCGATCGCAATATCCTCCATATCAGTGAGGATGAGATTATTCTAAAAACATGCAACCATCCATACATCTTACCCCCTAACTCTACCACAACCACCTCATATGCAACTCCCGCTACAGTCGGGCAACCACTGATGATTCCATTCCCTAACACTGAACCACATCCCCGTATACCCGATATGCCTTTATGATGGAATGTACATAACCCTCATGCTAGGGAAGACCATAATTATAGTTTGGTCAATAACGTAGCATAGTCTCATGCATCCATTTCTATGTTGGAGGTCCTCCAAACCTCTCCATCACAATGCAAATCCTTTCTTTCCACCTTGGGGGTAGTTGACCGAGTTGATACTTGACTCATCACCTTTGATATAGATAACTGAGAACCACACCTCCCTGCCTTGGTAGATTTCCAGATACCAGTTAAGATTTAGAACATCATAGTTCATCGATGCATCATCAATGAAGGTGCATCCACATGCATCATGTCCAAAGTAATATGGAAAAAATTTGGCTCGCTTGAGCTAGTACCATTTGTCATCACCCTGAGAGCTTATGCTGGTCAACCATCATCCCCTGAAGGGCTCTTCCAAAATTTTCCTATAGAACTTGGGGGAAAAACTATCCTCATTGACATTGAATTTATTGATGCCCCACTTGACTACAATATCTTGTTCGGATGTAGCTACATGTATGTTATGAAAGCGATAGCCTCTTCTATGTTTCGTACGATGATGTTTCCCCATAACTGGAAAATCATCACCATCGACCAACTTACACATTACGAGCCTAATCATTCCACCAACATTGATAACATCCTCCCCCTTGTCCACACTAGTTCGGATAAATTTTCAGTCATTGACATGGGTCTTGGAATATTCAAGGAACCATCCTTGTTAGGGACTTATCATGGAGCACTACCTCTCCTAAACCCTTCTATTTCAGCACAAGTGTGTGTAGTTTCTTCTAACATAACAGATACCAGATACAATACTCCTCTCCCTGAGGCCCCTCCCCACTTTGAATTTCCATCAGTTGGAGAACCACTACCTTGGGAATTCCCTAAAAACACCACCACACCAATTATCCCATATTCCCCCCCCCTCCAAGGGACAATCCCGGTCTGGGAAACAATCCCCCAGGCCATTACCCAAATCCCCTTTTTCTAAACCCCACCTGGAGTCCAAGCATTCTAGGTAGTTTCTACTCTCACCCTTCCCAACATGGTTCTTTCCAACCCTATATGGTATCTCCATCCACCCGCTATGGTTCCTCCACCATCTCTCCCTCCATATCCCAATACAGGCTCCTACCACACCACCCCCACCCTCAACTAGAAAAAACATCACCACCATTGGGCATAGATAAATGAAGAATGAGCCCATAGATCCACTCCCTCCCTGAGCTCAACCCCCTTTTTCACTATGTGAAAAATAAGGATGCCCCACTAACATATTTCCTACTCTTCTCGAGTTCTGCAATCTTATTCAGCTCCACAGAGCAACCCCATTTCTTGCCACTCCACCAAGTACATCCATCGCTACTACGGAGTCCTCAACCACATGCAAGAAAGGGTTACAAACTAATTTTGCATATGCCATATGCTCATAATATGGCCATTACACTCATCATTTCCCAACTCTACCTCAATTCTACCAAACATTAGTCGTGGTACACCACACATCTCTACTTGAGCCCCCTCAGACTCTCCCTATGGAGGCTCACATTACTGACATTCATTATATTTCATCATCAGTCCCCAAGTGAATGAGGTACCATCCACAGTATCGTGAAATTTGGCTTATGTCAAGCAAGCCATCACACAATGTACACAATATCCCTTCTACGTCCTCACCCCTTGAGGACAATAACACTTCCCCATTGACAGTTCCCCCTATCATCTCACAGGATCCCCTATATTCTCACATTTTCCTTTGCGACGAAGAGATATTGTAGGAACTGACTACCCCTAATTTCCCATTGAATGTGATCCATCATCGAGTACTTTTCCTCTCACATGAGGCCTTTCACCCTCCTACCTAAGCCTCCCTGTGCACAATTGAAACCAAGGATTTTATTCCACCAGGGCATATTGACTGGTTCAAAAATACTATCCCTTCTCCTGATGCTTTTGAAGAAGGAAACATGGCCAACATCTCCCCCACATCCAAAATTGTCATTTCCATTAAACCATGCATCATAGAAGAGATCACCATTGGCGTTACAAGCTCCTCGGAAGAAATCATCTCTTACAAAGCTCTCTTTCAGGAATACTAGGATATTTTTGCCTGGTCATATATGGAGATTCTTGGCCTCAATCCTTCTATAGTCTAACATAAAATCAACACATGGTCGGATATCACCCTTTTTATTCAAAAGAAACACCCCCTACACCCATCCAAATATGAGGCTATCAAATTCGAAATTGAAAAAATATGTGCAGTCAGATTCATTTACCCCATTGCGTACACTTCTTGGGACTCACACCCCATCCCTGTTAACAAAACATAGGGAATTATTTGTGTCTGCGTAGAATTTCAGGACCTCAACCACGCTTGTACCAAAGAAAACTTCCCAACCCCTTTCACCGACCAAATAATTGATGATTGTGTCAGCCATGAGGCACTATCCTTTATGGATGGGTTTTCTAGATACAATCAAATTCAAATCCACCTAGCAAATCAGTACAAAACCACTTTTACAACACCTTGGGGTACCTTTTCTTATCGTGTCATGCCCTTTGGACTCAAAAATGTCGGTGCTACTTTCCAACGGGCCATGACCTACATTTGTCATGATCTTGCCCACATCATCCTTGCTTATTTGGATGACCTCACTGCTCGATCCAAAAAGCGAACACAATATTTAGATGACTTACGCATCACTTTCCAATGATGTCACCGATATAATATCCTCTTGAACCCCTTCAAGTGCATCTCTTTTTTTACTGCGAGGTGCCTCCTTGGGTTCATTGTCTCCCAACATGGCATTACTGTGGACCCCCTCAAAGTCAAAGTTATCACATAAATTCCACCACCTAGGAATTTACACCAACTGCAGAGTTTGCAAGGCAAGGCCAACTTTTTACATCTCTTTGTCCAAAACTACACCACTTGCACACATGGTTTTATCCACTTACTACGTCATGATATCCCATTTCGATGGGATGAACATGATAACATATATTTTCATGATTTAAAAGCCACCCTATCCAATGCCCCTTTGATTAGTCCCCCAGACTATGATCACGATTACATCCTCTACTTATCATCCTTTGTTGTTTCAGTAGAAGGGGTCCTCGTCCAATTAGGGGATGATGGGAGTGAACATGTGATTTAGTACATTAGCAAAAAAATTTCAAGACCACCCTTGAAGTATAATCATGATGAAAAGATCACATTATTATTTTTCCTCGCAGTCCAAAATCAGTGGCATTACATTCTACTTCGAACGACCAAAGTCATAGAAAATTCCAACCCCATGCAATACTTTCTTAGTCGATGAAAAATCCACTTCAAATTTGCCTGATGTATCATTATCCTCCAGGAATACGATCTAGATTTCTCCACTCCCAAAAGAAATAAATCTTTGGTCCTAGCCGAAACCATTATGGATTTTCCCTCAGATTCCAAAGCCTCCCCCATCAACGAGGATTTCCTTGACGAACTCCTCTTCTTGATTCCCTCCAATGACCCCTGGTATGATGACATCCTTGTCTACCTTCATACACAAAATTTTGGATCTCGCCTCTCTATTGATGATCATCGATGCATTTCTCCCTGATACCTCCTCATCGGTGACATTCTTTACTGACGAGGGGTTGATACTATCCTTCGACAATGTCTTACCATCAACGAAGCCGACAAAGTCTTGAATGATTGCAATAGTGTAGCTTGTGGTGGTCACTGCTCGAGTATGTCCACCACCCAAAAAATCATTTGATAAGGCTACTTATGGACCACTTTGTTCCATGACTGCATCCGTGTTGTCAAGTGATGCAATAAATTCCAACTTTATACAAACAAATCACACGCTCCACCAACTCTTCTACACCCAGTTATCACAGTCAGCCCCTTCTATAAATGAGGCATAGACTTCATGACTTACCATCCTCCATCCAGTAATGGATACAAGTACCTTGTCATGGCAGTGGATTATTTTACCAAATGGGTTGAATCCATGCCCACATTTAACAACACTGCTGACATAGCAGCATGTTTTTTCTTCAACCGTGTCAACACCCATTTTGGAGTCCCACAACAACTAGTTTCCGATCATGGTAAAAATTTTGAGAATGAGATCTTTGAAAAACTTTCCTTAAAACTAGGCTTCACCCATTATTTTTCCTCCCCATACTACCCTCATTCCAACGGACGGGTTGAGGTTGTCAATAAAGTCCTCAAAACCATGTTCCAACGCACCGTCAACAAACATAATGCCAACTGGCATCATATGTTGTTTTCCACTTTATGGGCCTATCACACGGTAGTCAAAACCACCATCAGTTTTACACTATTCCATCTCATCCATGGGATCAAATACACCCTCCCTGTCGAGTACAAAATCCCAACATTACACACTTCCATAGATCTCTTACCTAACACTTCTTCAATGGAGAAGCACCTTCTGACCTTAGAATCACTTGATGAATATCTTCGATATTCATTACAACATAATGAGGTAGATAAAAAATGGTCCAAAGACACCTTCGATGACCATGTCAACCTTTTCTCATTCAACGAAGGTGATCTTGTGTTAGCCTATGATATCACCCATGACACTCTCAGCCATGGGAAATTCGAATCATTATGGAATGACCCCTTCATCATCCAACATTGCCTCACTAAAGGCACCTACATATTGGCCTCTCCAGAAGGCTTCCCTCTCAAGGAACCCATCAATGGGTTATACTTGAATAAATTTTACGCATAAGCATATCCCCCCTACCTTAGGTTTCTCCTTGCACACATTTGTATATTTTTTAGTATTGTTTACTTCCACCACCTCTCATGTCTGATCTATCACCCGTTTTATTGATAGATGCATCATCCATAAGCCTACCACATTGGTTATGTTAACAGTGCCAACCGTTGGACCCAAAACCTCACTTCGGCTGCTTGGGACCTCTATACCCCCTCACATATACTACTCCATTCCAATGGCATATGCTTAGGCCCAGCCACCAACAATCAAGATGAATATGATGTCATCATTGGTCTCCTCGCCTAGGCCAGTCACCACCACATTCATCACCTTAGTGTTCTATTAGATTCCCTTCTTGTTGTCAAGCAACTCAACAATGTGTATCATGTTCACGATCCTTGCCTCTTCCACAAATACCTACAAGTCAGACTCCTATCTCTCAACTTTGATTCCATCACATTTACACATATTTCAAGAAACCTCAATCAAGTAGCAGATCACATGGATAACCTAGTATTAGATTGGCATTTATCACATTAAAAATATCATATATTTTTCAACACATAGAAATAGATATCATACATCATAAAACACAAAACATAAAGACACGCATGATCAATGTATTCATCATATATATCATCAAGGTCATAAAATGTTTTACAAAAAATATAAATACAATTTCTCATAGGCTCATGAGTCCCCTCATCCCTATGAGTACAAAAACTAGGTATCAAATACTCTATCCACAATCGGGCTCCCAAACCCGTACATCAAAAATTTGGCACTCAAGGTGCCCCTAAAGCTCCTACCCAGGTCCTCTATTAGCCAGAGGTTCCCTATAAACTAGGGGCCATCCATCTCCAAGAGGCATATGACCAGTCATAGCTCCCCCTGCCAATGCCATTGTTGCTCTGTGAATCAAGGTCCGCCACTCTGTCAATACTCCCACACATTGGTCCAAGACCTCCTCGTCCTATATCTGGACCCATATACCCTCGAAAACACCCCAAAGGACCCACTCGAACCATTGATGAAGATCCTCTAGCATGGACTCAACATATTCCTATGGATCTATGGATGGTCCTGCACCGACGTCATCTCACTAACACCTTTATCCAGACTTTAGCTCTACGGGCTCCTATTGATCTAGATCCTCGACTATCGAGCCAGATCCCCGACAACCTATGCCTCTCACCCCCGGGTTCCAACATCTGCAAAACAACATAGATATAGTGTCACCATCCATATACATGTATGATAAATGTTATCTACTTAAATCAAAACAAAGAAATACAACACGTACCTCTCTAGTCCCAGTCCTCCCCAAGAGGTAGTACCATGTTTGGATCATTCCTATAGTCCATATCCACATATGGATACTATAGAATCACTTGTGTCATCTGACACCACACTCAAGCAACCATGGTCATGAAGTAGTGTCCACCCTACCCTCCTCCATTCCCACCCAACAAATGTGCCCATCTTATCAATCGTGGCTCTCTCCACGACATTGTCTCTAATAGAATCTGTAGGCACAATAGACTCACCCTCTCCAAAAATCAGGCCACCAAAACTGACCTGAATGAAAAATCACCAGATTCGGCACATCAACACCGGTTCATCTAGGACATAATCCAGGTATCCATCATCATACCCCATGCAAATAGGTCTTCGTCCAAGACCTCCTCCACCACCCTCAACTGACCACCTATGATCCACTAAGTGCCCAAGGATTCGTAGATCCTCATCACCATGGTCATGATGCACTTGGTCAACAAGTCATCATTGGCCTAATCTGGACAACCGAACCCAACATTGGGTTCAACCCAGAACAATGTCAAGATACCATGGTCTCCACCCTAGCCTCCCCTGGAATATGGGGACCCATGGCCAATGCCCTCCCATGGAATGGGAGTACTATCAAAAAGTACATGTCCTCTATCACAGAAAACATTATCTACTCCCCCCTCACCACGAAGCACTATATATTAGTGCTCCACATCCTGATAAAAGACTGGAGCAGGAACTCTTGTGACCATATCAGGGGACAGTAAAAAAACTTGAGAAACTCATAGGTTTCCAAGTGTCTGTGGACCCTAGGCTACGCCCTCGCAACCTCTCATAATCAGTCCAAGTCCTGCTCTCACCAGTGGATAAGCAGCGTACTCAACTCTATTGATCACCTGCATTCACCCATGAACACCTGATCAGCCACATAATCCATCAAAAAGCATAACTACCAAAAATTCATACAACCCTTATCCCACCCACAGTGTGTGGATTTGCCCCATACAGTTGTGTACCTATGTGTGACTGTTCTTTGTGGAGTTGTGCACTAATGCACAGTTTTCTCACCCACAACCACGCATGGGTGTGCATTTGTCCCTCGTACAGAGTGCACTCTATGTGGGCATGTCTATCCTACTCGCGCACCCACATGCATGGCTTTCTCAATCATAGCCACACATTATGTGCACATTTCCTCACCACAACCGCATAATCCTTAGTACATGACTATTAGGAAAAGACCCACACATAATGTGTAGGAAAATGAGTTTTACCCGTGCACATATGCACGGGTATTCCCCATTTTCCCATTCACTTGTGGGCCCCTACCCTTAAAAACCCTTGTATGACCCTCTGTAGATCCCCTACCTACAATATTTCAAATTAAAAACTACAGGATGATAAATACACTAACTTATCTCTCACTTCTCCTGGATCGGTAGCATCACACTCTCGTAATCCCAAAATCACCTCACAACTCTCTTGTCATATCAAAAATGGTGTCAGGTATAAATGAGGTGGCATTGTGGGCCCACCATCCATGTATAGGCCCTTTTCCCAAAATTCCACCTTCTATTACAGGAGCCCAGAGCCTTTGTTTTCTGATCTTTTCTCTTCTATGAGATCCTGATCTAGCCATCTACATATTCACATTCCCTGGTTTATCATCTGCACTTTTACCCAGAGGAGCATTTTTCTCATGCCATGTTTAGGTACACATGCTCACTTTCAGTTTTATCAAATAGCTCTTATATGTTATTTATCATCAAATATTGTTTACTTTGGGTATTTGGCTTTTATGTGTGCAGGTATTTTTTCAACAAGATTACAACCGCTTCAGGTATATGGACGACACTAGCATGTAGTTACTCCCTCTGTTACTAATTTCATATCCTAGTCGCACCCTCTGACATACCCTTCGGGTCCCTACATTCGGCTCTACAATACCTTTATCTCTACCATATTTTGGTATTGTTATCCGATAGCACTCCCCCCCACATGAGTTGTCCCATTCATAGTCCCCATTGGAAACTTGACACTCATGTTGATTTTGTTAGAAAAACAGGACTGTGGAGAAATAAAATAAAACAAATGCAGAAACAAAACACAGAAGACACATAATACAAGAGAGACACAGATTTACATGGTTCACCCAGTGTGGGCTACGTCCACCAGAGAAATTGCCAGGTCCTTCCTTTATTATTATCCAGCAAATGAAGGGATACAACCTACAACAAAACCTGTTGTAACTTCCTCTTCTTTCTCTCACAGTCTCCTCTCTCAGAATACAATATTCACCCTGATACATAGCCGCAATACATTTCCCTCATAAAAGAGGGTTGCCTTCTAGGGCAAAAACCCTAACATAATCTCTATCATTAGATCTGCGACCTTATAATGAACGGTCCAGATTTACAATGAAATTACAATATACTTTTATAAGGCAATTTTTGCTTTGGGGGTTTGCCCCCGAACCCCCGCTGGGGGCCCACTTGCCCCCAGACCCCCCAGCCGGGGGGATGGACCCCCCGGACCCCGTAGAGGGGGTACCCCCCCTCTGCACTCCCTCGCGTGGAAGAGTGTACATACTTCTGGGGTGTAAATACTTCATGGGCTATAAACAAGGCTGAAAGCAAGGACCTCTTAATCAGGAAGATAATCAGTCTCCACAACCAACAATCTCCCACTTGGAGACTAATCTCAACAACTTCGCCGCTGCTGCATATGCTGGACTCTGAACCTTCTTGGACTTGGAAAATTTCTCATCTTCATCTTCATTCTTGAAGACCAACTGAAACTAAGAAAGAACTCAGTTTCTCCCTGGTTACTCCCTTTGTTAACATGTCTGCAGGATTCTGGCTAGTGTGTATCTTTTCCATCTTCAATTGTCCATCTTCCAAGGTGGATCGTATGAAGTGGTACCTCAACTGTATAT
>ML795592.1:118069-134006 GCA_009831015.1 Picea engelmannii | reverse complement strand
TGCCACCACGCACCATAGTCCACAACCCTAACCACCACCGATGTATGGGACACCTCAATACCCACCAGCATATGGGGGCACTTCTTATTACCTCCCACCCCCTTATCAACAGCCGTACCTTGTTGCTACACCTCCACCCATTAGTGGACCGCCACCGGCACCTCCAATATATCCACCTCTTCCAAGCACCAGTGGTCCCCCCTCCACATCACCTTATAGCACTAGTGAAAGCGCCATGCCTTCCTATGTACTGTATGGAGCCGCACCACCACAGAACCCTTACTTTCCCTTTCCAGGTCCTCCACAACCAATGGCTCCCCCACATCCTCATATGGGGGTCAATTTTGTTCAACCCTCTGCTGCTCAACAATATCAAAATTTTGAACAGTTGAACATAGCCAATCCAACTCATCCATAAAACAACACTAAGCGGAAAGGACGAAACAGGAATAACAACAATCCTGGTCAAGGCAGGACTCAACCCCCACAACATCCACCCACTGGGGGAAACCCGAACCAAGGCAACCAAAACCCCCAAGGGGGAAATAACAACAAACGCCCAGGGCGAAATACTGTTAAAACTATCCACCCTTGTGCTCTTTGTGGCGTATATGGTCATTACACTCACCATTGCCCACAGATTGCTGATTTCAAAAGGTTAAAAGACTCTGGGAGCCTTCCCCCTTCTCCTGCGCAACATGCCCCGCAGCAGGCACAACAACAATATGCGCAACAACCACCTCTTGTCGTACTACAAAATCCTATCCCACATCAAGGTGTCATAAATAACTAGCAGGACACGTAGCATCCCCCACCTCAGGTGGGCCAATACCATAATCCCAACAATCCAGCAGAGCGAACAATTCTCCTCACCAGTGAGGAAGAAATTCTTTTGCAAATGCGCAATCGTCAGTATCCTACAACAGCTGAGTCTACTCCCATCTCTTCAGAGACAAACCTGACACTGACAGGACCTCCGTTGGTGATCCCTCGCCCTGCCACTGAACCACCATTACGCATCCCTCGCATCCCATTGCGCAGGAATGTCCACAACCCACAGGCTAGGGCCGCTCATAACTACAGCTTGGTAGATGACTTAGCACAATCTCCGACTGCCATGTCAGTTCTAGAAGTCCTCCAGACTTGTCCTACTCAGCGGAAATCACTACTTTCCGCATTGGGCGCAGTCGACCCCACCGATATTTGACTCATCACCTTTGATCTTGATAGCTGCGAACCGCGTCTTCCTGCCGCAGTTGCTATTCAAATACCAGTCAAAATACGGAACATCACCGTCCATCGATGTATCATCGATGAAGGGGCATCTACATGCATCATGTCCAAAACAGTATGGCAGAAACTTGGTTCCTCGGAACTTATACCTTCCGCCATCACATTACGAGCTTATGACGGACGAACATCATCTCCTGAAGGGCTCTTCCAAAATGTCCCCATGGAACTCAGGGGAAAAACCATTCTCATTGACATTGAAGTTATCGATGCTCAACTCGATTACAATATCTTGCTTGGACATAGCTACATGTATGCTATGAAGGCAGTGGCATCATCCGTCTTTCGGACAATCATATTTCCCCACAATGGAAAGATTGTAACCATTGACCAAGTCTCACATTACGAGCCAAATCCATCTACCAGTCCCGATAACATTCTTCCTCTCATTCACACCAACAAAGACATATATCCACTCGTCGAGATGGGTCCTGGGATTTTCAAAGATCCATCCTTGTTAGGGACATACCATGGAGCACCACCACTCCTTCCCCCTGGTCAAGTATGCATCATCTCATCTAACGAAACTCAATAGGAGGATGCTCATCCTCCTCAGGAGGCTTCAGTCATTCTTGACGTCTCAATAGTCACAGTACCACTCCCACCGGAGCCTCCTGCGCATTCGCCGACATCCACAGTCCACGAATCCCCATCCCCTCAAGGGCCTAGTCCCATTTGGGACACTGTTCCCCGACCTCTCACTCAAGTTCCCTTCTTTTACCCTCCACCTGGTATAGAAGCTTTCCAGGTAGCAGCAACACTCACACTACCCAATATGGTGTTAGCAATCCTAGTGTGGTACTTACATCCACCTGAGATGGTCCCTCGCCCACAGGCAGGACTCCCCATGATGATTCTTGTTCTTACTCCCAATGCCCCCACTACCCCCATACTCCCTACTCCCCCTGCTACAGCTGGGGGCAGGAGAACGAAGAAGGAGCCCACAGCTCCACTTCCTCCACGTACCTCACCACCTTGTGCATTGTGTGACAAAGAGGGTCACCAAACCAACAACTGCCCATCACTACCAGAATTATGGACTTTGAGTCCCCCCAATCCAACCCCTACACCACCCATTACTACTGCTACCACTCAACCTTCCAGTAGTAAAGGGTTGAAGACCAAGTTCGCTTGTGCCATTTGTTCTGAGTATGGCCATTACACCCATCATTGTCTAGCACTACCTCGTTTCCGACAGGCATTAGCTATCATAAGCCAAGACTTTCAGAACAACCCACGCCCTGCTACGTCCTCTACAACACCTATCACTGACATTCGCTATGTCACTACTTCAGTCAATGAACGCATGAGATGCCCTTGCTCTCTTTGCAATTCATTGGCTCATTTTACATACCAATGTCCGATGATTATCGAATATCGGCAACGTCAGTTAGCCCTACTTCACCAACCCACAAAGGCAATCATTGACATATCTTCACCATTTGAAGATCTCCATATCATCTCTCTCGAGCCCGAAGCACTCCCTATGCCTCCATGGTTCTTAGATGACATGTCTGAGGATTTACCCCGTAACCTACCCAACTCTCCTACTCATTCCTCTATAGAGACTCGTCATCCCACCACTACGGGTACCCCTCAGTACCTCAATATATGGTTTATATCAAGTGAACCCTCACCATCCCCTGGCAATACCCCCTCTAACTCTTCAGCAGGGGGAAATCACACTATCACTGAGATCACTCCTCATGATCCATTATATTCCCGTCATTTCCAATGCGACGAAGAAATACTGGAAGAGATACAACACCCAGTCTCTCCCTGGGAAGAACTACATCATCGTGCACTCTTCCTTCCGCAGGAAGCCCTCATGCCTCCTAGCCACAATCCCATTTATGCGGTCGAAACCAAAGACTTTATCCCATCAGGGACTATCGATTGGTTCAACAATCCCATTCCTGCACCTGACACTTTTGAAGAAGGTAATCTAGCTAACATTTCCCCCACCATCAAAATCGCATTTCCATTAAAACAGGCATTATCGAAGAGGTCATCATTGGAGCTGCTTGCACTCCTCGTGAAATCGCCGCATATAAAGCCTTCTTTCAGGAATTTAGGGATATCTTTGCCTGGTCATACACAGAGATGCTTGGCCTAGACCCATCTATTGTCGAGCATTGCATCGACACCTGGCCTGACATCACACCAGTTCACTAGAAACAGCGACCGCTACACCCATCTAAGGCCGCGACTATCAAAGCTGAAATTGACAAATTGCGCACGGCCGGATTCATTTACCCCATCGCTTATACGTCATGGGTTTCCAACCCTGTACCCATCGACAAAAAACAGGGCTCTATTCGTGTCTGCACTGACTTTCACGATCTCAATAACGCATGTCCAAAGGACAACTTCCCAATGCCCTTCATCGATCAGATTATCGACGATTGCGCTGGCCACGAGGCTCTCTCCTTCATGGACAGATTCTCTGGCTATAATGAAATCCAAATCCACCTAGCCGATCAATACAAAACCGCATTCATTACCCCGTGGGGTACATTTTCATATCGTGTCATGCCCTTCGGCCTCAAAAATGCCGGTGCAACTCGCACGCCGTCGATCGGGTACCTCGTGCTCCCGGAATCACTCAATCTCCTCTAAATTTGCTCGTCAACTCACTGTAGCAGCAGGTACAAATGAGGTGGCAATGTGGGCCCTACAGCTATATATAGGCCTTTTTGCCAAACTTCCACTCACCATTCCGGGAGTCCACGACGTCCATTTTTTGAACCGTCTTCAGCCACGGGATCAGCGTCCCGCCACCTACATCATGGTTGTCCCTGGGCCACTTTTTCATCCTGAGCCCCCAGGGCACCTTTTTTTCATATCATGGCTAGGTACGCCCGCGCATTGTCACATTTATCTAATACATGTTCATATTTGTTATTATCTTCAGATATTGTTCACTTTGGGTATTTGGTTGTTCTGTGTGCAGGTACTTGGTCCTCATCTCTTCACATCACTCCTTCAGGTATATAATCAGCATTGTCATGTAGTCTCTCCTGTTGTATTGCATTTACATTTCCAGTCACACCCTCTGATATTGACCTTTAGGATACCCATTCTCGTCTCTGCAGTACTCACACCTCCAGTTGCATCTCCAGTACTGTCACCCGGTAGCATTCTCACCCACATGAGTTGTAGCATTCATAACAACTTTTGGAACTTATGATACTCATGTTGTTTTTCATCGCCCTTTAGGGATGGGAGTCCCGGTAGTCTTTCATCATGTTGCAGATCAACCACATACTTATTTTCCTCATTTTTTGCTAGCTTCCCATATGGACTCCCAGATCATCGCTTCATGGTTACGTTCTTTTTACCTGCACCTCCGCAGGATCACGAACCCACCATTTCATCCACCATCAGTTTTCCCATCTGCGAACCTCTCTCCATTTCACCTACCTCATACAGAAACTCACCAATGGGGCCCCCACCCTTCCTCAATTTTCCCATAAATTTTTGCCCTCCCTGGGGCACTCATTTCACACTGGGGCACCCATTTCTGTATTTTGTACATCTTTCCCACATTTATTCATTATTTATTGTACAAACGCCTTTTTTCTGTCTTTACTTTTGTCATCACCGTTGGCGACCTACTTTCCTTTTGGCCACACGCAACCCATGTCACCCTTGGTTGGAGCATTACTTCTCATTCACCCTCATCGACATCATCTATATCTTCAGAATACTACCCATATCACTTACCTATACCCTCTGAATTTGTTCTCTTTGTTCTTCCTCTGGCACAACTTATCCTCGGTCTTGGCGTCCCCTTGACACTCGACCTTGTCACACGGTTGCGGCCACTATTTGTCTCATGCATTCTCCAACCAAGGGCAGTCTTGAGTCTTCACACTTCTTGACTTCATGTACCTCTGCCACTTCCTCACTACAGTAGATTCCACGAAGCTCTTTGCTTCTGAGAGTTGCGTCCTCCTTTTGTTGACATCAACACACTTTTCTAAAAGGGCAACAGTATCTTGATTCTCATTTTCCATTCAATGAGAGATCTCAGACGACACAGGGGGAAACACCATTGCTCCCTGATGTCGTTGACCCCCATAACATTCGACGCCAACACTTTCTCATGCTACGGTGGGTCTTACTTTGTGACTATTGCAGTTTTTATTTTCCGAAGACCTCTGAACTTGGTAGGGCCACCAACGCCCACATCACCATCGTTGTTTACTTCCGTGACCATTACCAATGGTTCAGAGTATGTTCCTTTGCAGAATTGTCTTCTGCCTTTATCATTCCTCCCCCGAGGGCAGTGCAATGGTCTACATCAACATTTTCCTCATCTTTTTTCAGAGTTACATCAGACGAGCATGGGGCATGCCCGCCTCGTTTGTACATAGTTGTATATTGTTACGCACCTTGCAGAAGGTCGGGTTCTATAGGTTCCTTTCTTCTCCAAAGGATTTCTCTACACGGTCCCACTCTTTCTCTCCCTTACAACACCATTCTCAGTCAAAGAAACATTGATGGATTTCGGCTATACGTATGCTCCTAACCTCATCCATTAGGGGGAATCTGTTATCACTGAAATTTTGTCTTCACATGGCGACAATAACTCCGCATCGTCAAAATAGGAAAAAGTCATTCATGGCACAAGATTAATTCTTCAGCATTGCAAAAGGGTCAAAAAACTATACAAATGAACAAAAATTTGAAAGGCACTTTACATCATTTGGGTGCACGTGCATATGCGCGTAACAGAAACGTACAAAGCGCGCATATGTGCACAAGGCACGACTGTTGGGAAAAAAACCCGCGCGCCTGCTAAACGACGCATTTATTGAAATTGGTCAGCCTCCCAACCACTAATGGATCAGCTCCCAAGTCAATTTGACACCAAATCTGAGCTCAATCCTCATGGTGGGCTGGTCAAAGACCTAATTGAGCCCTAAAGAGCCCCTCTTCACATTCAAAAGAGGCCACATAATAACCCAATGCTTGGCTATAAAAAGCCATGAATGACCACCATTTTCTCAAGGAATTCTTTGTATTGTTATGCTGCTGAGATTGCTAAGGACTCATTCTTTGGCAATACACATCACAAGCTGCATTTCATAGAGCTATTCACCCCTCTCTTGAGTGAATCAGCTTGGAGTTCTTTCACCCACATGTTCATATTTTCATTGTAAGGAGAGAAATCAAGTGAGGGCCTCAAGAGCCTTCCATTGGAGAAAGAAGGGACCCAAGTCCCCTTTCTTCTTTGTGCCTCTGGATTTCATCAATAGATCAACTTATACATTGGTGATATTGGTCCATTTGTACTCATTTTCCATTTGTTTTATATGCTTGTAGTTTTAATTAGTTTTAGTTTAATTCTTGTTTATTGATTTGTAGTTTCTCTTTCTAACCTTTCCTTTCACGACTGTCATGCCTAGCAGAGCCCAACTAGGCATGTAAGCACTCTTAATTTGCTCACCTAGTGACGAATTGGGTGCAAACAATCATGTTAAGGTGGGTCTTACTATGCGACCATTGTAGTTTTTTCATACCAGTCGAATACCTCTAAAGTTGATAGGCCATCAATTCCTACGAGTCCTTGACACTTCTTACAGTCATCCATTACTCGCTCCAGATCTAGTTCACTAGTCAGAACCATCATCTTCGATTATCAACCGCCCCTGAGAGTGTCGCAGTTATCTAAATCATCAAACATCATCAATTATAGTCCCAGATTTTGGTTTCATGACACAAGCATGGGGCATGCCCGCCTTGTTTGTATACAGATTTTATTTTTTCTTTCTAGAGAAAGGTTTGGTTCCCACAGTTTTCCCTCTCCCTCTGGCGGATTGCTCTTCCAGTTCCTCTCTTCACTCTTCCTTACAATGGCACTCTCAGCAAAATAAAAATTGATGTATTTCGGCTATATGTATGCTCGTAACCTCACACATAAGGGGGCATCTCTTATCACTAAAAAACCATCTGCAACATTTCACACAATGGTTGAAGAAATACATCAATTCCAGCAGCAATTAGTACACCTGCAGCATCAAAATCCATAAAAAAGGCACAAAACTATACACTTGGTTCAAAAAATTAAAGAGTGCAAATTCACCAAAGTAAGTGCGCACACAGTGCATAGAATGTGCAGGCTAACATAGCCATCAACATGCACTATGAGCAAGATGTGTGACTATCTACGAGAAAATATGTGCACTTCTCATGAACAACACATTTATGAATCTTGTTGACCTCTCAACCACTTCTTGTCTAAACCCCAACACGATTTGACACTCAGATCTGAGGGAAATATATCTTGGAGGTTGGTCAAGGGCTAGGAAGTGCCCTAAAAGGCCCCTTGTTCACACTATGAACCAGTTGTATCTTGCCATGAATGGACACTATAAATATGTTTCATGGGTGTGCTAGAAAAATAAGAACTTCAAGGTATTTTTATGCTGCAAGAATTCTTCTTGGAGAATCCTCTTTTCTCTTGGAAATCATTCAAGCACTATAGCAAGGGCCATTCCACTCATCTCTTGAGAGGATTGGCATTGTATTTCTTCACCATTGTCACTTTCCATTGCATGAAGAGAACAAATCTCTATTAGGGAACTCAATAGCCCTCCCAAGGAGGAAGAGGGGATTCATAAGTCCCTTCCTTTCTCTACGGTTTTAGCCTGTCAATATATTGATCCATTGGTAGCTATATGATGGTCATTTTTTTCTTTTCATGGTTCTAGTTCTTGCAATCTTCTCTAACAATTATTTCTCTTTGTTTTTAGTTTTATTTCCTTGTTTCATGTGTATTTGGCTATCTAATCAACTCACAAACCTCTATCTTGTTTAATTGAATTAACTAAGCAAATAAGTGTTGTGTTTTTTCTCACCCATGTGACAAAACCAACACAACACCAAGTATGTCCCTCAATAGATCAATGATATACCTATAGTTAGTATCACACCAACCATTATGTACTTCATAACATAACCAACATTGTACCTTAATAGAAAATGCCTCAATCCACACACTAGGGTTAGTACCATGTATCCAAGATAGGAATCAATCTTATGCTCCAAAACTCAATCATATATTATCACCATACATTCATAAAACATGCATACAAGCATGAAAACCTAAAGCATACCATATCATACCCTACATAAACTATGTTGTACCATCAAACTATGTTGCAATTCATCTATACACCCCTCTTTCTAAGGGCTTTACCTCATGTATGTGACTTCACCACATACAACTCATGTATGTACATGACTTTTTGTCAGATAGGTTGCATATATACATGAATATTACCACAGAAGCCCCCGTATGACTCAAAAAATGTAATGCTTTCCTAATTATTTAGGCCTTCATTCATGTCTTGTTGTTTAGTCTTCTTCATCCACTTATGAAAGTGTCATGGTTTCTTAGCACTGGTTTTTTGAGCTTCCATCCTTTCAACATTTTATTTATTCCATGCTCCATTTTCTCGTGTTTCCATATAGTATGAATTATTATTCATTGGCTATCTCCTTGAATTCCAACAATCCTGGGATTTGTGGCCAAACCCATTACAGTCGTAACATCTCATGGTGTGATAATGTGCAACAATGTGTCTGACAAGATTACATCTCCAACATATTAATATGTTGTTTAATATTCCAACATCTCTAATTGCATAATGTCTGCAATCCAAAGCCTTGTGACCATAATCATTACATGAGAAACAATGACCATTGAAAACATTTCCATAAATGTGCCTTTGTGTCAACCTTGAAGGTGTCTCTCTTCTGAATTTTGTTTGAGGTGTAGGACCTACTTCTTGATGTCTTCCTTGCTCTGATATTTTGAATATTTTCTTTCTTTTTTCTAGTGCTTGACTTGCATCTTTTCTTCCACCCTTTGAAGATGAGGGGCTTGCATCATGCTTCTTACAGGGCAAAACTTAGAGTGTTCAACTTCCTTGTTGTATCCAAGACCATATTAATCATTTGGTGATCTTTGACTATCCAGGATTTCATCCAATATTGATGAGTTGTTCATGAACTTGATATGAGTGTTTGACTTCTCAAATTTCCTTCTGAGATCAACTACTTGTGATTCCAACTTATGGCATGATTCTTCCTTTTCATTTACCTAATTCTTCAAAAGTTCCTCTATAATTTTTACTTCTTCAATTTGGTTTGATCTGGGTGGATATTAGTGGTCACCCACCTTTTCCAACTGGCTCAAAACAATTTTCTGGAAGTTTTGGTAATTTACTATTTTTAGCAGTTTTTAACTTCTGGGGCCATGTTGAGGGCCTAAATGAAGGTTTTTCGGGATCAATATTTTCATTGATAGCTAAAATCTCTGATTGAGCCCCCAAAATGAATATTCTCGATGATACCTATCCAACAAGATATTGTGCACCCCAAAAAAAGATTGTATGCCAAATTTATGCCCCCGGGAGGTTGACACACCAAACTACCCAAAACAGGGTCCACAGAAATGTTGGCTTTTCATCTTCTGGGGTTAGGGTTTTGGATTTTTTTATGATAAAAAAGCCTTTGGATCCTCATTGTAAAATCATCTTCTTGCAAATGCGAGTAGAGGACACATCTCTTCTCATAGATAAGTTTCAACCATTCTAGCAAGTCTTTCACTCTGTATTGTTATAGTCTTTGAACATTTTCACTTATTGATAGAAAATTGTGTATTACTATATCTCTATGTTTATGGTTTCATATATCATACATTTATTTTATATTATTGGATATCCAGATATCTCTATACATTTATTTATTATATCTCCTCTCTCATTTTGTGCTGAAAATAATCTGGATCAGTGGTATTAGAGCAGGTTGCTCTTGATCATTTTTCAGTGCATGTCCCTGACGAGGTCTGAGTATATCAAGTTGGGTATTTATATTTTCTATATTGAATACTATCACTCTCGCATGTCCAAGAAACCCTCCATGACAAAAGAAAATAAAAATGACAAAGCAGATGATTCTATTAATCTGTTTCTTGAGAAAGCTCTCACACGATAGAGGGATGAAATGATGGAGAATTTTTCCCACATCCTTCATGACACAGGCGATTGCTGCCTCCTCCGACAAACTCCTCAGACCGCTCACAAGATCGATAAAAATTACACTTATTTTGAACCAAAATAGCTCTTTAGATCCCCTGTTGGAATCCCTATCAAATACCCGATCCACAGGTCCTTTAACTCCCTTCACGGTATTCTGCACTTTACCATGACTTTTTCCCACAAGAAAACTGTTATCGGGCTTCGAGGTTTCGATATGCCCGTTGTCGAAAATTTCTCACCTCTCCAATCCCTGATCACTGATGCGCCCTTTGTGCACTAGCCCTCCTGGCTAGGCCCTGGTCCATATGACCACCTCCTGTATGACCTCAGCCATATCTCTCGTCGAGGTTTTGGGGTTTGCGATGCCAAAATACACATGCCTACAGGATTCCTGACTCCTCGAATCCCAACTCTCCATTGCACTGATAGCTGGCTTCCACTATGGCCCTTTTCTCAGCCTGATGTGTTGACAGCTGGCCCCCCCACTGATCGGGGTATCGCGATTTGCGATTTCAAAAGGCGTAAACACCACATCCACGAGATTCTCGATATCCCGATGGACCAAACTCCAATGGATGGCTTCCTTATCGGCCCTTTCCCGATGACATCGATCTCCTCCACGCGTCCCTTCCAGATGGACGGTCTCGATTCCTCTGGGATTTTGAGACTTTCAATGTCCCAATTTTCTTGTCCTCAGGAGCTCCAATTTCCCTATGGTTAATGTGTCGAATCTCTCCGGATCTCTGACACCTCTCCCTATGAATGTATGGCTCAGATTATGCCAGGGTTTTTGACCTAGATTGCCCCGATCTCTTGTCCACGGGAATGTCAATTTCCCGATGCGCCTCAGTACTGATGGAGCTTTATCTCCACCACATGTCTTTGCTAATGAACGGTCCAGATCGCTCTGGTGTTTCGAGACTTGGAATGTCTCGATTCTCTTGCCCTCGAGTATCCCGATTTTCCAATGGATAATATCCCGACTGCTAAGCCTCGTGCAGCCTATCCAATCTGATGGCTGATAGGATTTCTGCTCCAGATCTGACGGCTCAGATCACTTCTTCTGTGTGCCTACTCCAAAGGTTAAACTCTGCACAACTTCTCTGGATCCAACAAATTACAAGATTTCTGAGTGAGATCCGATGGCTGACGGTCTCCTCCTTCTGTAGGCTCCTCCTGAGCTCCTCCTGGATGTAGAAATCAATGGTCCAGATCTCTCTCCTCCATCAATCCAACGACTGCTGTGCTCTCCTGAGCCCCCTGCACACTTTCTTTCCAGACTTGGGAGAAAACTTCAACTCCTCAAAGGCCTCGACCTTTGATTCCTCTTCTCTCTATGAGATATTTTTACCTTGAGCCTCACTGCGTGTATACAACACTAACTCCTCCTGAGCTTGTTCTTCAGATCTCTGAAGATTTGATCTCTTCCTCCTGTAGAGTCTTTGCGCATACACCACGTTGTCTCTCCTGATCTCCTCAAACTCTTAGAACCCTTGAGGGATTTTGGGTTTCTTCTTCTCCTCTCCTGCAGATGGAGAATATGGACGCTCTCCTGGATATCCTTCTACCTCAAGTGACCTCTTGCTGAGTCCTTCTGGGTGTTCATCAACCAAGTGAAGATCCTTCAGTGGACTCTTCCTTCATCTCACATAACTCAAAGAGTTATTTCCTCTTCTGTGCTTGCCTGCACACTGACTCAATGCCCTCATGGCAGAGTTCCTTCTCTTCCACAGAACACTCGACAGTTCTATATTCTTCTCCTATGCACCTATGCACCTGCTCGATGCCCTCCTGACAAAGCTCTCAGAATCCTCAATGATTCTATTTTATTCTTCCTAAACTTCTTAACAAAAGTCTTCCCCTGTGCACTCCTTGCACTGGCTCAATGCCCACTTGGTAGAGCTTCCCAGAATCCTCTATGATTCTATCTGGACTCACAATAGAGTTCCTCCAACTGCACCTTGTGCCTGTGCTCAATGCCCACTTGGTAGAGCTTTACAAAAATCCTCAGAGATTTTGTCTGCAACTGTGTATTCTCCCACACAGCCTTGCCTCCAAGGTATTCAACAACCTTGAGGTCTTCCTCCTAAGTTGTTGACTTCAGTCCTATGCCGCAGCACGTCTTTGTCTGACTCCGCAGAGTTTAGAAGTGCATCCTCTGTGCACCAGTATTCAGAGTTCACAGTACTCTGTCATGCCCTCCTGGCATGAAACCTCAAATACCTTCACCTGAAATCACACAAACTCCCTGCAAATGCACTAACACACACACATTCACAACATATGAAAGAACACACACAGACATCCATATAACGCAGAATATCATGTAGGAAAAACTGCTTCTTTTTATATTAACAATGGCAAATGCCTGTAATTACAATGGTGTTCCTGAGCTCTCTCTGGCTCTTCTCTTCTCTCCTATCTAACTCATCTAACTTCCCTTACCCAAAATGAGATCTCAAAATCTCTTTTACCTGAGGGTCTCATCGAGCGCTTCCCTCTAGGTCTACCTACTCTATTCAATTACATTGAATGGAATGTCTAGTCCAGAATCGGATCTAGATCTCAGCCATTACACACATTAAAGGCCGATCTACCTACTTCTTGCAGAAAGGCACGACTTCTATGGCTCACCAGCCTAGACATTAATTACATTCAATTTCAAATTTAAATGAGGCTGCGCCTTTCTTTTAGCGTTCAATTTGGATTCTCTGGCGTGGTTGGCTGGCTGACGTGGAGAGATCCTCCTACATCACTTCAATGCCCGTCGATGACAACAGATGCGTCTTCATCAAGCAAACACTTTTGAATTATCTTTCCTTTCAAGGTACAAGTTAATTTTGATATTCCCATATTTGAAGGACATATAGATGCGAATGCCTTAGAAAAATGGTTAAATTTTACAGAAGGTTATTTCTTTGTTCATAATTTCTCCAACAGGGAAAAGATCACCTTCACACTCCTTAAGGATATCCCCCATGTCAAACATTGGTGGGAAACTTACTGGGAGAAAAGTTCCATAGAGGATTATGGAATATATGGGGTCGAGCCCACTTCGGATTTTTTTGTGGATGTGGTAAAGGAATAGTATAACTTTGTTGGCAACTATGAGGACCCAGACATGAGATGGAACACACTGTGGAAAGAAAGGGGAAACACAGGAGTTCACCAATACATTTCATACCTTGTGCACCAAGATGGGAATCAAAGACTTTGAATGACATTTGGTTATGAAATACCGTGGGGCTCTAGTACACACATACATCCAAACTGAAATGGATTTTCTGGACATTTCATCACTCAATTCTGCTTATCAATATTTTGTTAAAATCAAGCATAATTTTAAGCACCGGAACAAATAGGAGTTTGGTATACAAATATGAAACAACCAAAGTATAATAAATACGGACCTAAAAAACAACATCCTAAAAACTAGTCCAAGCCATGGGAAAAGAAGGGTCACAAAAAGACAAAGAAGGACACTGGAAAATGGTGTGATTTCCACAAAATCCCCTGGCACAACACCGATGAATACTGCTCAAAATAGTCATTGGTGGCTGAGATAAAATACAAGGAGCCGAACCCTGATTCGCAATTTGATTATGAAAATAATGATAAAAGATAGATCATCGATGCAGACCCCATTGTTATTGTTGCGACCACAACAATTCAACCAGAAGAACCAACAAATTCTGAAGAGGGGGAGTGCCTTTTTCACTCACAAATGTGGGTGAAGGGGACCCCGCTGCATTTTATTATTGATAGCAGAAGCTAGAAGACCCTCATCTCAACATAGGTCTTCAAACAGTTGGGATTGTTGACAACACCACACTCACAGCTATACAACATCGAGTAGCTTCGCTAGGGATGATATCTCTATGTCATAAAACTGTGTTTATTTTCATACGGCATCCAACCCTTCAAGGATGAGTTATTATGTGTTGTTTCCCCCCTGGATATCTGTGATGTTCTCTTAGGCCAACCATATATGTGGAAGCGCCATGCTATTTATGAGTCTCGACCCTGTAGTGTCATTGTATTTTGGGGGGGCATCTCTACAGGATACTAGAGGTAATTTTAACTATTTCCCACCTAAATAGTGTTGCAAGGCAGTATCCCATACTACAAAGTTAATCTTCTTCACAGTTTGTTCAAAGCATGAACAAAAGAACACCATTGTAGCCTCAGTCCAAGCACCTTATATCCAACAAAAGCAGGTTGAAAAGATTGCAAAAATGTGTAAAGATTCCTTTTGCACACAGGCATATCATGTAGCCAAACTGGTTAAAAAGTTCCAACCCTTCCAGCCACAGGTACATGGTAACCTTCAACAAGCTAAGTAGTGTAACTTCTCCAACAAGGCAAGGAACTCATCAAGATGGAGATTCAACAAAGGATTTTCCCTCTCCCTCGGGAACTCAATGCAATGGACACAATTTCTTCCTAAGGAGGGAGGATTGATTGATCCAGGTGGATATTGGTGGCCACCCACCTATTCCACTTGAACCCCCACCATTACTTCTTTTCGTTTTTCAGTTTTTGCACAGTTTACTATTTTTAGCAGTTTTTTCGGGTCCTGAACTTCTGGGGCCATTTTGAGGCCCTAAACGATGTTTTTTTGGGTATGTTGCTGTCAATGCTATTTTGTCTCGGGCATTTTAGGCCTCCAATATATCTTTCCAACTAGCTATCATACGCCTAAAATGGAGATCATATGCAAAAGTTACGACCCCGGGAAGTTGATGCACCAACTTACCCAAACGGGGCCCACATGACTTTTGGCGCTTCATCTCCCAGGGTTAGGTTTTTGGATGTTTAGGAATTTTAGCATTCCTATTTATTGTAAAAGGGCCTTCATATCCTCATTGTAATCATCTTCTCATGGATTCGAGTAGAAACCACATCTCTTCTCAGAGATAAGCTACCAGTGCCCTAGCTAGTTTATTTCCATTCTGTCTGTAAACATATTTCAGTCATTTGTTATTAATGAAATGAAGTCTTATTTCCGTTGCATCTCTACATTTATGTGTATTTCTGTATTTCATTATGTTCCTACATAAATCCAGATCAGTGGTATCAGAGCGGTCTGCTCATTCTCGATCCTTCTTTGCATGTCCCCAATGAGATCAGGGTATAAGGAGTTGGGGCTCGATCTGGTTGAACCTTTGCGAGATCATCCTCACAAACCCCGAAGAACGCCCATGGGGGAAGAAAAGAAAGATGAGGGAGTAGGAGATCCTATCAAAATGTTTCTCGAGGAGGCCCTCGAGAAACAAAGGAACGCGATGATGGACAACTTTTCCCAGATTCTTCAACGGATTCCGACTGGCGGTGCATCGACATCCAGAAGCCACTCTGGAGGTGCCACTCGTTTTAAGGTACAAGTAAACTTTGAAATTCCCATATTTGATGGCCAAATAGATGCATATGCCGTAGATAGATGGTTGAATTTGTTAGAAGGATATTTCTCAGTTCATGAGTTTTCCGATCGAGAAAAGATTATTTTCGCACTCCTCAAAGCCGCCCCCCATGTCAAGGACTGGTGGGAAACCTACTTGGAGCAAGAGGGCGAGGGAGAACCCTCTTTGTTCTCG
>ML795592.1:81939-106691 GCA_009831015.1 Picea engelmannii | reverse complement strand
TACTTCAACAGAGAAACCACTCCAACTAGTTCATATGGATTTATGTGGACCATCAAGACAGGAAGGCACAGGGAAAGAAAACTACTTCATGTTGATTATCGATGATTACTCCAGACTTACTTGGGTTTCCTTTCTCAAAGAAAGAGATGAAGCATTTGAGAAGTTTAAAATATTTAAGGCTTTAACAGAGACACAAATAGGCAAGAGGTTAAAGGCAATAAGATCAGATCAGGGAGGAGAGTTTATGTCAAGAGACTTCAAGGAATTCTGCGATGAACATGGGATCAAGAGAGAATAAATAATCCCAAGAACTCCACAACAAAATGGAGTTGTTGAGAGGAAAAACATAATGGTGCAGAAAATGGCCAGGTCAATGATGAATGAGAAGAACATTGGTCAAACCTACTGGGTAGAAGCAATACACACAATAGTTCATGTTCTTAACAAATCCCACCTCAGACCACAAAGTGACAGGACATTGTATGAATTATGGTTTGGAAGACCTGCCTCAATCAAACACTTCAGAGTCTTTGGGAGTAAATGATACATAAAGAATAATGATGAGAACCTCGACAAATATGATGACAGGGATGATGAATGTGTCTTCTTAGGGTATGCTACAAATAGTAAAGGATATAGATGCTATAATAAGAGGCTACATAAAATGGTTGACTGTATTGATGTAAAAATTGATGAAGGAATCCCAGCAAGAGAGGTATACAGTAATGATTCTTCTACAGAAGACACAGCTAAAGTTGAAGATGAATAGGTCCAAGAATCAAAAAATGAAGTCTCTGAATCAGATGAAGACTCATACACTCAGACAGACCCAAATCAGCATTCAACATCAAATTCCTCCTCCAGAATCATCCTGCAAGTCAAATAATTGGAGAAAAAGACAAAGGTGTACAAACTAGGAGAAATCTAATCAAAACCACCGAACAATCTCATGTAGCTTTCATATCCATGCTGGAACCCAAGAATTTCAATGAAGCTAGCAAAGATGATCACTGGGTTAAAGAAATGAATGATGAACTTGATCAGATTGAGAAAAACAATACATGGGAGATTGTTCAAAGACCTAAAGGAAAAAACGTCATTGGCTCCAAATGGATCTTTAAGAATAAGTTGAACGAGAGAGGACAATTTATTAGGAACAAAGAAAGGTTAGTTTGTAAAGGCTATGCTCAGATAGAAGGACTAGATTTTGGTGAAACATTTGTGCCCGTAGCAAGATTAGAAGCTATCAGAATGTTTCTTGCCTATGATTTTCATAAAAGGTTTAAAGTCTACCAAATGGATGTCAAGTCAGCCTTTCTAAATGGAGATTTAAGTGAAGAAGTCTATATGGAACAACCAGAGGGTTTCAAACTATCTGATAACCCTAACTTAGTATGCAAGCTGAAGAAAGATTTATATGGTTTAAAACAAGCCCCTCGAGCTTGGTATCACAGACTGGATACGTATCTCAAAGACAAAGGTTTCCATAGAGGAACAACTGACAACAATCTATATATTAAAATAGAGGATAATAATTTTCTCGTCGTATTGGTCTATATAGATGACATCATCTTTGGATGTAATAAGGATCCATTGGTACAATGGTTTTCTTCTGCCATGGAATCTGAATTTGAAATGTCTATGATAGGAGAACTGTCATTTTTTCTTGGTCTACAAATTACTCAAAGGTCCGAAGGGATGTTCATTTCTCAAGAAAAATATCTAGGAGAAATGTTGAAGAGGTTTCAAATGGAAGATTCTAAACCTGTGGGTACACCTATGGTAACTGGATGTAAATTAATCAAGGATGATGATTCACCTAATGTTGATCAAAGCTCATATCGATCAATGATAGGTAGCCTGTTGTACATCATAGAATCTTGCCCAGACATAATGCATGTTGTAGGAATGGTAGGAAGATATCAGGCCGCACCTAAACAGATTCATTTGCAAGCTATCAAAAGGATATTAAGGTATTTAAAAGAAATAATGACTTATGGTCTATGGTATCCCAGAAATCATAATTTTGAGTTAACTTCTTACTCAGATGCAGATTGGGAAAACTGTGTCGATGAGAGAAAAAGAACCAGTGGAGGAGCATTCTTCCTGGGTGATTCTTTAGTAGCATGGCTTAGTAAAAAACAAGGCTCCATTTCTTTATCAACCACAGAGGCAGAGTACATTGTTGTTTCTACCTGTTGCACTCAGGTATTATGGATGATTTAGACACTTGCAGACTTAGAGGTAAAATACACTGCACCGATCCCAATTAATTGTGATAACACTAGTGTCATCAATGTGTCTAAAAATCCTATCTTCCACTCGAAGACCAAGCATATTATCACATAAAATATCATTTTCTGAGAGAGCAGGTCACCAATCAGATTGTTCAGGTCAATTACATTCCCACTACAGAACAAATTTCAGACATCTTTACTAAACCTCTAGCAAAGAAACCATTTGAATATCTTAGAAAGAAGTTGGGTGTCATCCCATCTCACATCTAAAGGAGTCCATCCTGTTAGGGGGAGTCCTCTATTGGTTGCATATTTGATACCTCCTAAAACTAATGCAACAACGCAGGGGGAGCATGTCTCTTCTTTGACATTGATTTCAAAGGGGGAGAAAAGAATCTGGGTGCCTTTGTTTCCATCAATGCCAAAGGGGGAGATTGTTGGCATGTTTTATAGGCAATGTTTTCTTGTCATTGATGGCAACATCAGAGTATGTAGCGAAGGAAAAAAAAGGACAAAGTAAGCTCAGGAGGACTTAGCACAGAGTCGAATGTAGTGCATAGGTGTGGACTAGGAATGAGGTTAACCCATTGACAAATATCAAGAGAAAATAGCGTCACGCAGATCAAAGGTCGAGGCCCTTGACACTTAGAAATTCTTCCAAGTATGGAGGATGCATAAGCCTGGGAGGAGAAGTGTCAATGATTGTTGGATCCTATCCTGACTTCCCAATGGCCGTCAAATTTGAATGTACACAAAAATAACGCACAGAAGAGGAGGACAGATCTCAAGCGGCATATTTGAGCATAAGATCCGACCATCGTTGGATCAGGGAGAACCTGCACATTCATTAAAGAGAACGAAGTGCTGAAATCGTGATATGATCTAAGCCGTTGAATCAAGATCACATCTGGATCGTCAATCTGACTCAGGTCAGTAAACCACATCAGCTAAGAACACGTGGCACAACCAAGCAATGACAAGTGTCAAACTGATTCAACATTTTAGGCACATGTAAGTCACGAATCAGAGTGACACATGGAAGGTATTCGACATGTGTGACATCAACAGGTTTACATCACTTCGAAGTTTTGAAAATGAGGAGTTGGATATGCATAAGAACATTCATCACAGGAATGCCAAAATTGTGATTTAATTGTAGCCGTCATATCAAGGTGCAATCTGGATCATCGATCCGACTCCATTTCGGAGTTTTGTGAATCACAATTTGGAGAGGCAAGAACTCCTACCATAGGAGTCCCGAAGTCGCGAACCCCAATATCGTGATATACAAAATCATGAATTTGAATCACTTAGAGTGTGGAATGTTTATTCGACTCCATTTCGGAGATTCAGATATCGGGACATGGAGCATCAAGAGACTCTACCATAGGAATGTCGAAACCCCAAAATGCCAAAATGAAAAACACATTTTGGCTCAACCTGTGGTCGTAGCGATTGGTCACATCGACGAAAGATGAAGGAGGGAGCTAGAGTAGCCAAGATCCTTTTCAAATCTCGCAACATGGAGAGTCAATATGTCTCATCGTCGAATCCCCGATTTTTGAAAATGGGAAATGAATAAACAACGATAGAGTTAATACAATGGTGCTGGTAAATATAATCACGATCAGAGGGCTAATGTTGCCCCTCACAGTTTAACTACTGGAAACCATTGATGATTTTTGACAAAGGATTCGAAGAGACTTTGTGTGATCGCCAAAGGAGATGAAGGGTCTCCAAGATTTGTACAGTGAAGGAAGAAAACTCTTAGAGGGATTGACAGGTGAATGAGCATTGAAGTCTGTAGCTGAAAATAGAAAGAATAAGCTCATCGAAGAAAAAGAGGATGAAGAGCCTCAACTTCCAGAGAAGCTGAAACAAAACACCCAGTGATGCTGAACGCGTGGGAAAAACTGTCAAAGAAGTTGAAGAGTCGTGATGATGATGAGGAAAAGCACTCAAGATGTGGAGGAATTTGGCATGGAGAGAGCATGCATAGGCATTGCAAATATTGCATGCACAAAGAGCACAGAGACTATAAGAATGTGAAACTAAGAAGAGATACGAGTGGTCGTTGTGCAGGAGAATTCAGGGGTGTGCAAGGACGCAGAGCACAGGAGTAGAAATGCACAGTAGAGGAATGTTACATTGAAAGGATATGGCGGATAGAGCATAAAAGGTAGAAGAACAGAAAGTGCAAGGGGTGTGCAGAAGACACTGATGCAGACAGGGCAGAGCAATGTAACATAACACCAACAAGGTTGGTAAGCCATTGAATAACTGCATATCACTGTAATAAGTCTTAGTAACAAAGAATTTATAATTTAGGGTGGTTGGGAGGTGCTAGGGAGGATTGGTGTCCTCAGATGTTCAAGTGGGTGCTTGAACACAGGGATTTGGTGCTTCCTTCTAGTTGGTGCTAGATAAATCATGGAGTTGGTGCTTCCTTATAGTGGGTTCTAGAGAAAACAGAGAGTTGGTGCTCTCAGAAAGTAGAAACTTGCAAAACTGAGGTTGTAGCCTCATTATGAGTTGGTGCTCATATGTATGATAATGTAAAGAATGTAACTATTCCTTATCATAAAAAGAAAAAGAGGTTTTTACCCTATATGGGTTTCCTCGGGAAATATTTGTCTCTGTGTTTCTCATATATGTGACTGATGTTGAGTGTGCCATTGTTTATTTCCCTCCATTATTGTCATCATCATTGAATTCCTTTATTTTTTTTTAAAAGAAGCATAATTGTTTAATCACGACACAACTGATTCACCCCCCCCCCTCTCAGTTGTGCAACACACCGACCACACTGAGAGGGGGGGGGCGTGAATCAGTGTGAGGTGATTTTTACAACTCTTTCAAAAATTTAGTTAGAACTCACTTCAATCATCATTATTCATTACTTCCATTCAAAACTATTTGTTTTCATGTAAACATAACTCAATAACATACACCAATAATAAGGAACTATGAACCATCACAATAATGAACAAAAAGAGCAACAAATATATGTGTAAGTTTTTTGTAGTATGTGAGACTACACTCTCTAGGGTTTATCATCACCAACTGAAAAGAGCACCAAACCCAAGAGAGAACCAACTCTCAATACAAGACCCATCTTGTAGATCTCAGAACCAACTGAGATGTGAGGAATCCAACCCTCAAGTACAAGACCCAGCTTGTAGATAAAAAATAATATGTCAGCAGGTACACGACTTGTCTATACTACAACATGCATATATATGCGACCTTTATATACTGTAGCATATGTATGTACATGACCTCCTCCATTTCCATCACATATACACCTTCATAAAACTAGGGCATCCATTCTTCTTCACCTCTGAAACTTTCCTACCTTTGAAACTTTCCTACCTCTATCACATTCACCAGTAAACTATCATTGCATCCAACCTATCACTACAACCAACATGTGTCATTCATACATCATCATACATCTCCCTCAACCAACTACAAGTAGCTAAAAGGTATGAGCTATAGGAACCACATCAAAATTGTACCATACATGAGAGTGTTGCTCACTCAAACAACCAACCAACATATACCATATCTAGATCTCACAACAACCATACCAAGAATGCTTCAAGATTTCATCATACCATAAGCATAAGTGATCATTAAAAATGACCATGCAACCATACCAGAAATTTTGTAGATAATCTAAACCTATAGAATGATGATCTTGAACTTGCTTCAGAATTCAGAGGCATGATACCAACATCATCTCAAGTCTTCATGAATTTTTCACCTGTACGCGACCTCCTCCACTGCAGCCTTTGTATACATGCACCTTCCTCCATTTCAGGTTGTGTATGTATGTGACCTGATCCACTGCAGGCCTTGTACACTTCAGAAAATAGGGTTTTTTTGAAGCTCCGAAACTTTCATTGTTAAACCTCCTTTCTACCTCAAACTTACGAAACTCTTGATGCGTCCATGAGTACCTGAAATGAACCTTTCACCAAATAATATATTTTCAATGTGCTAAAAAAAATCATCTCATAAGAGACCCTTTCTCTCTTATTTATACTCTCCAAGCAACTTCTTCTAGGGGTTATCTTCTAACTACTTTATCCAAATTCCTTCTTTTAGGGATAACCCACTTATAACCATTTTTCCACTTACACCCACTTTATCCACAAATAGTAAACTCACCACTTCTAGTTGCAACTAAATTATTTTTAATTATTTTATTTTTGTGACAACTTAACCCATGATTAACTCCTAGTTTCACCCACTTAGACTAGTCAACTTCTTCTAGGATATTCTAGAATAATTTGACTTATTTGACCTTCTAGGGTCTTCTAGATAACTCATGAGAGTTCTCAAAATTCATTAAGCTATATATCCTCAACCGTGAGGATCCACGTGGCATACCACATATCACCGGAAATGGCATGATGAATATTATCCATCTAGAATAATCTCACTTGAAAAGTCATTGAACTTCATTGCATTATTCATCAATCAAACTTGGGTTCCATAACCATACTACTAGGATTACTCAACCACCTAACCATTTGTACTTCACAAAGCGTCTTCCCATGAGGGATTTCACCATAAGGGGCCAGTTTGAGAACTTAATCCAAGAGCATCTTCTCCTGAGAGATTTCACCATAAGGGCACCACTTTGGAGTTCATCCATTTGGTTCTTCCTATAATACATGACATGAAATCAATTTTACAATCCTCCTTTGATATAAACATTAACATGAATCATAACATATCACTATGACACCACCTGACATCAACCTTTTGACATCAATATTTTGTCATCAATGACAACATAATCCAAAAGTCAATAACATCAATGATACAAACACTTCATTATGATAAATTAAAACACATCACTATGATCAATGACAACACATCACTATGACACCACTTGAAATCAACCCTTTGGCATCAATCCTTTGAAATCCATGACAACATATTCCTTGGCAGTCACAAGAGAATGAAGGATAATTAATCTAGCAACAGGGGCAATTGAGTTCCCCATGACATAAATGCAAGAGCAGGACGGGGAATTAGGTCACATAGATCTAGTGTTATCACAACTACCATGGATGTATTCTAGGAGCTATATATGAATGCAACACAAGAGCTGAACATGTGTGTCGAGAAGACATCTAGTGATCTAGTAAATATTACACTAGAAAATGTTTCCTTAAGAGACATAGTACAGTAAAGTAAAGTGAAACAAGAGCACGATGAGGCCATGTAGAAAGTGGAACGAATGCAATAGGAATTCGAGCAAGTATATCAAGAACTCCCAGAGGTGTAGTTTGATAAGGAGGCCTCAGTGGAAGATCGGGTCATTAATATAAGTGAATCCATTCATGTCTTACACGCACATAGTTAAGTGGAAAACGATTAAAACTTGTTGAGTTTCGGGGGACATTTTGTCCACTTTTGTAATGGGCTTATCCCTTTTTTTTGGTTGAGTTACTTCAAACACACCTAGGATTTATTTTTCCTAAGGTTTTTCCTTGTTTATTAGTCATTATTCAGTCTCCTATATTTTAGGAAGAATATTCGTCTAGGGAGAATATTCTCTTCAGTTTTCACATCAGTTTGATCAGTTGAGTGGAGTCTAGATGCTACAATGGTATTGTCACCATGCAACATTGGGATCATCACCAAATAATGTGAATTGTACTTGGTATCATCACCAGACTAGTGCATTACCCATGATTCCTTGATATCCTCTTCACTTCACTCTGTTTCAGTCAGTTAACTAAAGACTGATAGACTAGTTAACTCAGTTAGGTGGCAGTTCACTCTCGTAACTTCCCGAGAGAATAGACTAGGTGGAAGTTTACTCCCTTAACTATTGGTGTGTGTCCATATCACTCTTGAACACCACTATGGCATGTTTTCTTCTCCTCTAGTGTGCATTGGTTGAGTTATACAGAGTATATCATGTGTAAATTATCCACTCATTCATTTGTCTAATGAGAATTCTTCCATTGTTTCTCTCTTGATTGTTATCTCTCAATTTATCTCTGCAAATATGTGTGTTATTTTATATATAGATCTTTTTTTTTTAGTTTAAAATCATTTACATGGTATCAGAACTGACACACTACTAATAAAAAGACACGCTGAATTATTTTTGCAGGTACAAAAGATTAAAGACAGGGGAAAAATGGAATTTTAAAAAGAATTCATCCTTACACCTTACAATTACTTTGCATGGAAGGATAATATAATAATGCATATTTGAATAAGAGGATTGTATAGGTTAACCATGAACATAGAGAGTTTCAAAAATACAACATCATCCATAGAAAAATTCAAGTATCTGAATAGAATGGATGAAGCATTCAGAACAATTTGCAGTCTCATTTCTCCCGATCTCATTTTTCACATATCTTCATGTAAAACCCCTAATGAAGCATGGACCATCATGGAAGGGATATTTAGAAAATAGGATGATATGAGGGGACACATGATCAAGGTGGAATTTCTCACATTCAATCCAAAAAGCTTCAACAATATCCAATATTTCTTTAAAAAATTTAAGGATTTATTATCGCAACTCAAGGCTTGCAGGGTTGATAAATCTAAGGATGAGAAACAAATGGTTCTCACCATTCTCTCCAGAATTGGTCCTAAATTCTCAATGTTCGTATCCAAATTCCATTCAATCAAATTCACCTTTGGATCCACCTAGAAGATTCCTTCTCTTGAGAACTTTATCGATTCCATGACACAAGAGAAGACCAAGCTCATCAACATGGGAAAAATCAAAGGTCCAAAGGAGAATGCACTTATTGTGAAAGTGAAGAAGTCATCAATATAAAAAATCTAAAGATAAATACAAAATGAAAGCACGTGCAAATCCAAAGAAGGAAGGGTACTCAAAACCCTTCACTGATGCCTCTAGATCCAAAGGTGGAAAGGGAAGAAAAGGGTAGAAATGCACATATTTTCATATAGGATTCCATCCAGAATATGCATGTATGCAGAAAAAAATATATCTAATGACTCAAATACTTCAGAAAAATAACCTTGGATATTGCATCCCTGAGGGTGACAAGAAGAATAAGCCAGAAGATTGGAATCCCAAGAAAGGAAATTCTAGCCATTCCTTGATTGCCATCAACTCCTCTCCCGATGCTTGGATCATAGATTTAGGAGCACAAAATTACATGGATTCCACAAAAGTAGTTTATTCTTCATTGGATGCCTACAAAGGTCCTCCTATTATAATGGGGGACAACTCTACAGTCGAGACCATCGACAAAGGAAGGATTCAACTCACCAACAAAATCTTCGAGAATGTGTTTGATCCGGATTTATGTAGGAAAACAATAAAATACAGAAATACACATAAACGCAGAGATGCAGCGGAAATAAGACTTCATTTCATTAATAACAACTGACTGAAATATGCTTGTTCGCACCCAATTCGTCACCTGGTGAGAAAATCGAGGGTGCTTGCATGCCCTGTTGGGTCTTGCAGGGCACAACAACTGTGGAGGAAAGGGTTAGAGGAAACAAAACAAACTACAAGCTAATATCAACTGAAAACAAATTAAAACTGTGAAAAGAAACAACAAACACCAAAAAACAAAAAGACAAATGTCACCAATGGTTTTGAGCTGGTCAATTGATGAAATCGGAGCACGATGAAGGAAGAGAACTGTGGTTCCTTCTTCCCCCAATGGAAGGCTCTTTGAGGCCCTCACAAAGTTTGTTTTCCTTACAATGAGAAGAACTGAGCATGGCAGTGAAAGAACTCCCAGCAATGCTGTCGATGTGTTATCATTAAAGAATGAGTCCTTAACAACTTGAGCAGCATAACAATGCCTGGAATTCCTTGAGAAAACAATGTATCTTCACGACTTTTTATAGAAGATCCTTGAGCGATTATGTAACCTCTTCAAAGTGTGAACAGGGGCCCTTTTAGGGCTTCCTTAGGTCATTAACCCACCTAACCTACGGATTCGGCTCGGATTTGGGAGTCAAATCAGATTGGGAGCCGGTCCGTAAGTGGTTGAGAGGCCGACCAATTCATAAATGCATCGTTTTAGCAGGTCCACGGGTTTTGTCATTGACAGCCGCACATCGTGCGCGCATGCGCGCAGAGTACGTTCTTGTCCCGCGCATGTGCGTGCGCACCAAACTACTATGAAGCGCCCTTCAATTTTTGGTTACTTTGTATAGTTTTGACCCTTCTGGAATGCTATGAAATTAATTTAGTTCCATGAATGACTTCATTGTTGTTTTGATGATGCGGAGTTCTTGTCGCCATGTGCGGACAAAATTTCAGTGATAACATATGCCCCCTTATGGATGAGGTTAAGAGCATACATATAGCCGAAATCCATCAATGTTTCTTCTACTGAGAATGTTGTTGTAAGGGAAAGCAATAGTGGGACCGTTCGGAGCGATCCATTGGAGAAAAAAGGAACCGGTATCTCGACCTTCTGAGAGATGTGCAAAAAAAATATACAATTGTGTACAAACGAGGCAGGCATGCCCCATGCTCGTTTTTATGTAACTCTGAAAAAAGATGACGGAAGTGTTGGTGTAGACAACTACAGCACCCTCGGGGGCGGTAATGATAAAGGCAGAAGACAATTCTGCAAAGAAACATACTCTGAATAATAGGTCGTGATCACAGTAATAAGCAAAAACGATGATGTGGGCGTTGATGGCCCTACCAAGTTCAGAGGTCTTCGACAAATGACAAAAATAACTGCAATAGTCACAAAGTAAGACCCACCATAACATGAGAGAGTGTTGACGTCGAATGTTATGGGGGCCAACGATAGCAGGGAGACATGGTGTTTCACCCTGTGTCATCCGAGATCTCTCATTAAAATAGAGAATGAGAATCAAGATATTGTCGCCCTTCTGGAAAAGTGTTCTGATGTCGACAGAAGGGAAACGCGACTCCGAGAAGCAAAGGGCTCCATGGAATCTACTGAGATGAGGAAGTGGCAGAGGTACATGGACAAAGTCGAGAAGTGGGATGACTCAAGATTGCCCTTGGATGGAGGATGTATGAGAGAAACAGTGGCCGCAACCATGTAACAAGGTCGAGTGTCAGGGGGACGACAAGACCGGTGATAAGTTGTGCTAGAGGCGGGACAAGGTGAACAAATTCAGAGGGTAGAGGTGACTAACCTGTGGATTACTCTGAAGATATTGATGATGTCGGCAAGGGTAGATGATAAGTAATGCTCCAACCAAGGGTGACATGCGTTGCGTGTGGCCAAAAGAAAGAAAGTCACCAACGGTGACGACAAAGAATGTAATGACTGGAAATAAAGGTGTTTGTACAATAAATAATAAATAATGAATAATTTTGGGGAGAAATGTACAAATACAGAAACGGGTGCCCCAGTGTGAAATGCATTCCCCAGGGAGGGCAGAATTGTCTTAAGGAACTGATGAAGGGTGGGGGCCCCATTGGTGAGTTTCTATATGAGGTAGGTGAAATGAAGATAGGTTTGCAGATGGGCAAACTGATGGTGGATGAAATGGTGGGTTCATGATCCTGTGGGGGTGCAGGTAAAAAAGAACATAACCATAAAGCAATGATTTGGGAGTCCATATGGGAAGCTAGCAAAATGAGGAGAAGAAATATGTGGTTGATTTGCAACATGATGAAAGACTACCGGGACTCCCATCCCTAAAGGGTAATGAAGAAAAGCATGAGTGTCAAAAGTGAAAAAAGGTGCTATGAATGGGATAACTCATGTGGGTGAGAATGCTACCGGGTTACAGTACCGAAGATGCGAATGGAGGTGTGGGTACTGCAGAGCCGGGAATGAGGATCCTAAAGGCCAATATCAGAGGGTGTGACTAGAAATGTAAATGCAATACAGTGGGATAGACTACATGCCAGTGATCAATATATACCTGAAGGGATGATGTCGATGACTGATGAGCAAGTACCTACGCACATAACAACCAAATACCCAAAGTGAACAATATCTGAAAAGTATCAAAGATATGAGCTTGTATTTGACAAATGTGACTATGCGCGTGGGTACCTGACCATGATATGAAAAAAAGGTGCCACGGGGGCTCATGATGAAAAGTGACCCAGGGACTGCTGAAATGTAGGTGACGGGACGCTGATCCCGTGGCTGAAGACGGCTCGAAAAACGGACACTTTGGGCTCCTGGAATGGTGAGTGGAAGTTTGGAAAAAGGCCTATATATAGCTGTAGGGCCCACATTGCCACCTCATTTGTACCTGCTGCAATAGTGATTTTTCGAGTAGATTCAGAGGAGATTGGGTGATTCAGGGAGCACGAGGTAGCCAATTGACGGTGTGCGAGCTTCAGGTTAGTGGTCTGATCGTCATGCATAGAAATAGGTTTCTAATTTTTGGGCAGGGTAGGTACGGGGGCCGTACAAGGGGTTTTTATGGGTTTTTTCTTAGGATGTGGGCCCGCATGCATGGGCGATTCAGTGGAAGGCATGCATACGTGCGCACCTGTCCTCAGAATTGACGTGCATTGGTGCGCGTCAGTAGAAATTTAAGGCACGCCACAGAGGCGCGCCTGTAGGGTGGACAGTCACGCACTAGTGCGCGACTGTAATGTGGACAGGTGCGCTTAAGAGCACGCCTGTGTAATGAACAGGCGCGCTTGCAAGCGCGCCTATGTAGTGAACAGGCACGCATATGTGCGCGCCTATGGGTAAATAAAACACGCCTTTGAGGCAAGTTTTACAGGGTGAAAAATGAGTCTTTTTGATGCATTGGATGGTTGCATAAGCTGATATAGGACTCTGTGTTGTGTGCAGGTGGCTAGCAGTGATTATGGACGTTCGGTGGCATGAGCGAGACTGGTCACAGTTACGAGATGTTGTGGCCAATGCAGGGCCTGCAATTCGAGCAGCTTTAGCAACCAGTGGGTTGCTAAAGTTCTTTGAGTGCCCATTGATATGGGCACAGGAGTACTTGCTGCAGTTCTTGCTCCAGATGTGGAGTCCAGACCTGCATTGCTTCCTCGTGCGAGGAGAGCAGATCCCCTTCACTGCAGTGGAGGATATCTATTTTTTGACTGGGCTCCCCTTTCAGGGAACACCACTGTTGGCAGAGCCTATGATATTGAGGGACACTCATCTGCAGGATGTCGCCGAGCCATATTGCTCAGGCAAGCACTACATGTCCGGGACTGTAGTGAGTATCAGTGGGATAGACTTGTTGGTGCATCGTTGCATAGCGGCAATGATAGTTCAGGTGTACAGGTCACTGGTGACCCATCGGATCAGTGGTGGTGAGCTGCTATTAATGGAGAGGGTGGTGGTGGGCCATGAGCGGTTCACCTGGGGTTTGACACTGCACGCGCGGATGATCGCGCAGCTGGACCGTTGTCGATCCACAGGTACCAAGAGTTTGTGTTTGGCTCCATCCCGGTGGCCTGGTTTCTGGAGAGGGTGTCGATGTTGTGCCCGTGGGTTCTTCTAGAGGAACCTGGGGTGCGAGAGCCTCGATTGAGGCGGTGGTCTCAGATTTTGGTTCGCCACGGTGGTGGCGAAGGCGGGCACTACTTCACGGTGTAGGTGGCGCAGAACTGGCGACAGATGTCGCAGGTTATACTTCGATACCCCTATGTTGGGGTGGACTTCCAGGGGGACCCGGACATGGTATTGCCTCCTGGGGAGGTTTTTGATGACCGAAGTATGTTTGAGTTTTGTATATGTTTTGATTTATGTTTTGATTTTGATATACCAGTTTATATTTATGATGATAGATACTGATATGATCGTGTGTTGGTTGTGTGGTGCATGTGCAGATTTGGCACCTCGCGGGCATGAGGTGGAGTTCCAGAGAACGTCGGCTCAGCAAGAGCTAGAGAGATTGCTGCGTGGAGGGAGACGTCGACGGAATGAGGCCGCGGGGGCACCAACAGAGCCCAAGAGACCGGCGAGGAGGCACCAATTTGATGACCCTGGTGCGGGGCCATCACACGCTCCTTCGACGGCGGCCGGAGATGATTTTGATGATATACGCCGTCGTCTAGAGATGGTGTTACAGGACATTCCTGAGGGCATGTGGATCTGCATCCAGGACGAGGGGTTCCTGGAGCAGTGTATAGGGTTACCGCCACCATGGCGGTTGATTGTGCGACGAGTAGTTATGCTTGTTGCCATGACCAGTGGACGCCTTCCATCGGGGCAGGAGGGTCCTGCAGGTGTTCCACCACCACCGCCTGGGGCAGGTGGGGGTGGGCCACCACCTCCTCCTGAGGGAGGGGCAGTTGGGGGTACGATAGAGGCACCCTAATGGATCTATTTTGTATATCTTTTTGATAGGATGGTGAGTCGATTTTTGTATCGAGATGTGGCACTGGCCTGCGGGCTGATGTATTTTTGTATGTAAACATTCAGATGGCTAGATTGGCCCATATATATATATATATGAGTATACATATTTTGAGATCCAAATGTTGTGTTTACATGTTTTTTTGTGTTGATGATGATGATGTCTATCTTATCTATATGCTGTGACAGGATGTATGAGATGTGTTATGTATGTGTAACTTGATGTGATATATGCCAATCTAACACCATGTTAGCTATTTCATCTGTTGTTTGATTCAATTGTCTTGGAATATGTGTAAATGTAATGGAATCAAAATGTCGAGATAACAGTCTAACCTGCAGGTATTTGTGAAAGAGGCACGGATCGTGTACACAGTATACATTGTTGAGCTGGAGCACGACTAGTTGAGAATCGAGGAAGACGCTAAGGTGTCAAATATGATGACTCTGGGCATCGGTCAAGAGACCAATGATCGCAGTGTATTCGGATTGGTTGTTGGTTGCTGGTCCCAAACAGATGTCGCTGGAATGTAGCATTTCATGTGAGGGGGTATATAAAGCCCAAGCCGCTAAAGCGAGATTTTGTGTCCAACGGCTGGCGCCGTCGGCGTAACCAATGTGGTAAGCTGGTGAAGGAAGCATCTGTCAATAGCACAAAGGATATTTTAGATGAGAGGGGTGAGAGAAAAAAGATTAAAAACACTAAAAAAAAAATAAAATGACCTAAAGTAGTGTGACTACTTTTAAGCATAAAATTTCTTGAGGTATAACCCATTGATGGGTTCCTTGAGTGCGAGGCCTTCGGGGGAGGCCATGATGTAGGCGCCTTTGGTGAGGCAATGTTGGATGATGTAAGGGCCATGCCAAAGTGATTCGAATTTGCCGTGGCCAAAGGTATCATGGGAGATATCATAGGCCAAGACGAGGTCGCCTTCTCGGAATGAACGAATGTTAACATGGCGATCAAAGGTAGCTTTGGATTGTTTTTTAGCTGCCTCGTTGTTCTATAATGAGGATCGGTGATCCTCATCCAGAGACTCCAATTTTAGCAAGCACTGCTCCATCGGAGCAGTGTTAGGTAAAATCTCAATTGCGGTGAGTAGGGTGGGAATTTCGCACTCGATGGGAAGAGTTGCCTCCACCCCATGGACTAAATGAAATGGCGTGAAACCCGTAGCGGTCTTTACTGCCATTTGATAAGCCCATAGCACAAAAAATAACATATGATGCCAATTGGTTTTATGTTTATTCACCGTGTGCTGTAACATGGTCTTGAGGACTTTGTTCACTGCATCGACCTGTCCATTTGACTGTGGATAGTAAGGGGAGGAAAAATCATGAGAGAAGCCTAACCGAGAGGAGAGTTCGACGAATATCTCATTATCGAAGTGTTTCCCATGGTCGGAAACGAGTTGGAGTGGTACTCCGAACTTGGATATGACATGATTGAAGAAAAAATGCGCTGCAGTGTCAGTGGTGTTGTTGAAGGTGGGCATAGCTTCGGCCCATTTGGTGAAGTAATCGACAGCAACAACAATGTATTTGTGACCATTGTTGGAGGGGGGATTATAGGTCATAAAGTCAATGCCCCATTTACAAAAGGGGCCTGCAGTGATGGCCGAGTGAAGAAGAGCAGGGGGAGCTCCGGCTTTGTTGGCATAGAGCTGACATTGCTCACATCTTTTCACGGCATGAATGCAATCGTGAAATAAGGTAGGCCAAAAATAACCGGCTCAGATAATCTTCTGAGCTGTGGAGATACCCGAAAGGTGGCCCCCACATGCGCCGCTGTGGCAGTCGTTTAAGACTCTGTCGGCCTCGTCAATAGTCAAGCAACGACGAAGAATGGTGTCGACACCCCACTGATATAGGATGTCACCGATGAGGAGATAGAGGGGGGCCTGATGGCGAATGCATCGACGATCATCTCGTGATAGGTGGTTACCGAAAATTTTAGTTCATAGGTAGACGAGAAGGTCGCCATACCAAGGGTCATTGGAAGTGATGTAAAAGATATGTTTGTCAGGAAAGTCAGTGTTGATGGGGGCACTAGATGTGTCAGAGGGAAGGGTCTTGACAAGTTCGGAAAGAACCAGGGCCTTCTTACTCTTAGGTGTTGAAAACGTGAGGTCGTACTCCTGAAGGATAACGATCCATCGAGCGAATTTTCTGTTAACTTGTCGACGGCTGAGCAAGTATTGCATAGGGTTGGAGTCTGCGATGACATTGGTGGTCCGAAGCAGAATGTAATGGCACAGTTTCTGGACGGCGAGGATGACTGCGAGAGCAAGTTTCTCTTCGTGTTTGTACTTCAAGGGTGGTCCTGAGAGGTTCTTACTAATGTAGTAAATGACATGTTCATGATTTTCATCTCTGAGCTGGACGAGGACGTCGACCACTGATACAGCTGATGCTGATACGTAGAGGATGTAGTCATGATTATAGTCAGGTGCACTAATCAAAGGTGCATTTGAAAGTGCTTTTTTGAGATCGTCAAATGACTGTTGGGCATAATCGTCCCAATGAAAGGGGATGTTGTGACGTAGTAAGCAAAGGAAACCATGTACGCGTATGGCATAATGAGGAACAAAGTGTCTGAGGAAGTTAGCTTTGCCCTGTAGACTCTGTAGTTGTCGTAAATTCCGTGGAGGTGGAATTTCGGTGATGGCTTTGACTTTGAGGGTGTCCACAGTAATGCCACTTTGGGAGACGATGAAACCAAGGAGACACCCAGCGGTGACATAGAATACACACTTGAGAGGATTCAAGCGGATGTTATACTGACGACACCGTTGACAAATGATTCGTAAATCATCAAGATGTTGGGTGTGTTTCTTGGAGCGAGCTGTGAGGTCGTCCAAGTAGGTGAGGATGATTTCATCCAGATCGTGGAATATGTATGTCATCGCCCGTTGAAAGGTTGTGCTGGCATTTTTTAAGCCGAAAGGCATGACACGATATGAGAAAGTACCCCACGGGGTAATGAATGCGGTTTTGTATTGATCGGTTGGGTGGATTTGAATTTGGTTATAGCCAGAGAATCCATCCATAAAGGAGAAAGCCTCGTGGCCCGCGCAGTCGTCAATAATATGATCGATGAAAGGTGTTGGGAAGTTGTCTTTTGGACATGCGTTATTGAGATCACGAAAGTCTGTGCAAACGCGGATAGTGCCCTATTTTTTGTCGACGGGTACAGGGTTTGAAACCCATGAAGTGTAAGAGATAGGGTAAATAAATCTGACCGTACGTAATTTGCAAATTTCGGCTTTGATAGCCGCAGCCTTGGAAGGGTGTAGCGGTCGTTGTTTCTGGCGAACTGGTGTGATGTTAGGCCAGGTGTCGATGTGATGTTCGACAATAGATGGGTCGAGACCAGGCATCTCCGTGTATGACCAGGCGAAAATGTCTCGGTATTCCTAGAAGAGGGCTTTATATGCGGCAATTTCCTGAGGAGTGCAAGCAGCTCCAATGATGATTTCTTCGACGATGCCTTTTTTAATGGAAATGTTGATTTTGATGGTGAGGGAAATGTTAGCCATGTTTCCTTCTTCGAACGCATCAGGGGCAGGAATGGGATTTTTGAACCAATCGATAGGTCCAGATGGGATAAAATCTTTGGTTTCTACTGCATACACGGGGTTTTCATTAGGAGGCATGAGGGCTTCCTGTGGGAGGAAGAGTGCACGATGATGTAGTGCGTCCTTGGGAGATTCTGGGCTGTGTAGCTCTTCCAGTATTTCCTCATCGTTTTGGAAACGACGGGAATACAAGGGGTCGTGATGAGTGATCTTAGTGATAGTGTGATTGCCCCCTGCTGGAGCAGCAAGGGGAGGGGTACAAGCAGAGGGTGAGGGTTCACTCGACATAAACCATATGTTGAAGTACTGATGGGTACCCGTGGTGGTTGGGTGGAGGGTCGTTGTATGAACAGGAGAGTTGTGGGGGTTGTGGGGTAGATCCTCAGTGACATCATGTAAGAACCATGGAGGTGATGGAAGTGCCTCGAGCTCTGGAGAAATAACATGATGATCCTCGAGTGGTGAAGTAATGTCAATTCTCGCCTCTGTGGGTTGGTGACGCAGGGCCACTTGACGTTGCCTGTAGGCAAGGATCATAGGACATTGGTATGTAAAATGAGTTAATGAATCGCAGAGAGAGCAAGGGCATCTCATATGTTCATTGACTGTAGTGGTGACATAGCGAATGTCAGTGATGTTTGAAGAGGACGTGGCAGGGCATGGGTTGTTCTGGAAGTTATGGCATACAGTCGCTAATGTCTGTCGAAAACGTGGCAGTGCTGGGCAATGGTGAGTGTAATGGCCATATTCTGAACATATAACACACACAAATTTGGTCCTCAACCCTTTACTACTGGAAGGGTTGGTGGTAATGGTACTTTTCGTTTGTGTTGGTGGAGTGGGGTTGGGGGGAATCAAATTCCGTAATTCAGGTAGGGATGGGCAGTTGTTGGTTTGGTGGCCCTCTTTCTCACATAATGCGCAAGGTGGTGGAATGCGCGACGGAAGTGGAGCTTCGGGCTCCTTCTTCTTTCTCCTGCTCCCAACTGTAGCAGGGGGGTAGGGAGTATGGGGGTAGTGGGGGGGGTGGGGGTGAGGACAGGAATCGTCATGGGGAGGCCTTCCTGTGGGTGAGGGACCATCTCAGGTGGATGTAAATACCACACTGGGATTGCTAAAACCATATTGGGTAGTGTGAGCGTTGCGGCTACCTAGAAAGCTTCTACACCGGCTGGTGGGTAAAAGAAGGGAATTTGAGTGAGGGGTCGAGGAACTGTCTCCCAAATGGGACTAGGTCCCTGAGGGGGTGTGGATCCGTGGACTGTAGGGGTCGACGAATTCACAGGAGGCTCCTATGGGAGTGGAGCTGTGATTGTTGAGACGTCAGGAATGGCTGGAGCCTCCTGAGGAGAATGGGTATCCACCATGTGAGTTTTTTTGGATGTGATGATGCATACTTGATTAGGGGGAAGGATCCATCGCATAGGTTTTATGTTCTTCGACGTTTCGGACCAAACTAGTGTGGTCCATTTTCAAAAAGCGCTTTCCTGATGATGGACCACACTAGTTTGGTCTGAAACGTCGAAGAACATAAAACCTATGCGATGGATCCGAAAGCACTCTCTGAACAAAACAATAATCGCAAAAGTCTTAGAACAGAAATAGGGGGAAGGAGTGGAGGTGCTCCATGGTATGTCCCTAATAAGGATGGATCTTTGAAAATTCTAGGACCCATCTCTACGAGTGGGTATGTGTCGTGGTTGGTGTGGATGAGAGGAAGAATGTTATCGAGATTGGCAGATGGGTTTGTCTCATAATGTGAGACTTGGTCGATGGTCACAATCTTTCTGTTGTGGGGGAACATGATTGTTCGAAAAATGGAAGACGCCACTGCCTTCATAGCATACATGTAGCTACGTCCGAACAAGATATTGTAATCGAGTGGGGCGTCGATAACTTCGACATCAATGAGAATGGTTTTGCCTCCGAGTTCAATGGGGACATTTTGAAAGAGCCCTTCGGGAGATGATGGTCGTCCATCATAAGCTCGTAATGTAATGGCGGAGGTTATGAGTTCCGGGGAACCAAGTTTCTGCCATACTGTTTTGGACATGATGCATGTAGATGCACCCTCGTCGATGATACACTGATGGACGATGATGTTTCGTATTTTTACTGGTATTTGGATAGCGACCAAGGCGGGAAGACGAGGTTCGCAACTATCAAGGTCAAAGGTGATGAGTCGAGTATCAGTCGGGTCGACTGCCCCTAAGGTGGAAAGTAGAGATTTCCGTTGTGTAGGACAAGTCTGTAGGACTTCCAAAACTGACATGGCAGTCGGGGATTGTGCTAAGTCATCTACCAAGCTATAATTATTAGCTGCCCTAGCATGTGGGTTGTGGACATTCTGGCGCAAGGGGATGCGAGGAATGCATAATGGTGGTTCGGCGGAAGGGCGATGGATCACCAACGGGGGTCTCGTCAGTGTGGGGTTTTTCTCTGGAGCGATAGGAGTAGACTCAGCTGGATACTGACAATTTCATGTTTGCAGATGGATTTCTTCCTCACTGGTGAGGAGAATGGTACACTCTGCTAGATTGTTAGGGTTGTGGTATAGTCCCGCCTGAGGTGGGGGATGTTGTGCATCCTGTTGGGTGTTTATCACACCTTGATGTGGAATAGGATTTTGCAGTACAGAGGGAGGGGGTTGTTGCACATACTGTTGTGGTGCCTGCTGAGGGGAAGTTTGTGCAGGGGTAGGGGGAAGACTACCTGAGTCTTTCAACCATTTGAAATCAGCGATCTGGGGGCAATGGTGAGTGTAATGACCATACACGCCACAAAGAGCACAAGGGTGGATGGTTTTAATAGTATTCCACCCTTGGCATTTGTTGTTATTGCCCCCTTGGGGGTTTTGGTTCCCTTGGTTCTGGTTGCCCCCAGTGGGTTGATGTTGTGGGGGTTGATTCCCGCCTTGACTAGGATTATTGTTATTCCTATTCTTTCCTTTCTTCCTGGTATTGTTCGATGGATGAGTTGGGTTGGTTGTATTCAAGTGTTCAAAATTCTGGTATTGTTGAGCAACGGAAGGTTGAACAAAATTTACCCCCGCATGTTGATGTGGGGGAGCCATGGGTTGTGGAGGACTAGGAAATGGAAAGTATGGATTTTGTGGTGGTGTTGCTCCATAAAGTACATAGGAAGGCGCAATGCTTTCACTAGTACTATAAGTTGATGTGGAGGGAGTACCACTACTTGAGGAAATATGTGGATGTATGGGAGGTGTCGGTGGTGGTCCACTGATGGGTGGAGGTATAGAAACAGGGTATGGCTGTTGATAAGTGGGCGGGGCGTAATAAGGAGTGCCCCCATATACCGGTGGGTATTGAGGTGTGCCATACATCAGTGGTGGTTGGGGTTGTGGACCATGGTGTGTGGTGGCAGCTATTAGTCTGTCTGCTGAATGAGACATCTCGGGTTTGTCTTGGCCAAATGGCGTAGGTTTGGGAAGATCAGGAACTACTGTGTATAAGTACCCTGACTACGCGTAAATGAGGTCATATTCTTGGGCCTTACTAATGGCTTCCTCTTCAGATTGAGGGAAGGTGGAAGCGACGTCCTTACCAAGTAGAGAGACAAGTGATCTAAGAAACCAGTCAAGGCACTGTTGTTTGGTGGTTTCTTCTTTACACAAACTACGTCGCCTACGCCACTCATGGATGTGATCAGCGATGTGGGTGGCTGAGGTCTGTATGAAGTTAGAAAGTAGTTCTAGACCATTGTCATGGAAGATGGGTAATTGGAAAAAGGTCAAGAAGGCCTTGGCTAATGACTCAAAAGTCGTATGGGACCCTGATCTTTCTTCGACATACCATTTGGCTGATGGGCCGGTAAGTGTGCGTTGAAATAATCGCAGTCTGACAGAATCATCCATGATGCTATTGGAAGAACACCATAGATGAAAGGTCATGACATGGTTGGCGGGGTCATCCCCTGCCTTTCCTTCGAACTTTGGTATGTCTTACGGAAGTTTGGTTGGCATTGCAGGCCATGTGGCGTCATGCAATATAGGATCATTCGTGAGTTTGGTGAGATCTGGTATGTTGAGAGAGGCCAAGTATGGCATCTGTAGTGGTGGGGGAGGGTTGTCTCCAGCCATGTTGTGTTGTGAACCTGACCCTTGATGGGTACTAGGTGGGTTGGTGTTCCCTCTTTGTGGGGAAGTGGGTCCCCCGCTTCCGTGTAAAGGAGAGCGAGTGGATGGATGACCTTGGGAAGTTGATCCAAGTAATGTAGAACCAAGCAAAGTTGATCCCAAGATGGTAGCACTCGCAGGAGTGTGTGAAGGAGGTACCAATGAGTGGGTATGACCAGATACTCCCCCTAATATAGGAGGAAGGTTGAGCAAGCGTCGTGAACGATGGGGGTTCTGTGGTTCCCCTATGATGTCAGACTAGTTGTGTGGATGTGTGCATAAAGTGGTGAGAGAAAATAAAGAAACAAGAGTCTTTGTTGTAACTTTCTACACAATATATATCTCAAAGTCAACCTGTAATCAGATGTGCATCATACATAAGTGAAAAATAAGTATATATGTGGGTAAGAGGGTTTTGTCCGCGTGGGAATCAAAATGAAAGAAAATGATCGTGTTCTAAAAGACATAACGTCCTTCCTCTCAAAAGCACTGGACCTTCCAATAGTACTCAACAGTGGGGTCTGAAGTCACCGGAAGAGACACTAGTGAAGGATGAAATAATTGGTTATAATGAGGGGTAGAGGGGGCATATCCCAAAAGAGCTGGCGATACTTCCCAATAGGCACACAAAATCCAATCTAGGTGCGATTGCAGCCCACAATCGCCACCTGGGTAGATGTCCTAAAGTTGGTCACTAGGTACCTCGGTCCAAGTGCGACATTTAGATTTTCGGCCTAAGAAATGGGTCATGGGATGGATCCTGTCCAAGAGGTGGGTGCCTCAAGGGGGAACCCACAGAACAACTGGACCTCGGCCTTCGACCCTTCACGGGTATCTCCCTACCTTATGGTGATTGGAACATTGGACTTGGAGTATTTTAAGGTTCCCTATTTGTCAACTTCTATGTTTGAAAATGTGAGAACCAGATAACGGGGGGTTTTTTGGATGCCTACCCCCGAAATCCTACCTAGACTAAAATTTTCTTTTGGCACCTCTTGTGGAGGAAAACTTAGTGAGTTTTTAGAAAGATTTTAGATGAAGTTGTTTTGTGAGGCTGGGGGTGAGAACCAACCTCATTTGGTTAAAAGTGGGAGTGGATAGTCCTATCAAGAAAAGATGGGGTGTTTTCAGAATCCCTTTTGAGGAGACCTACTTAGACCACCACGTTTCGAGATGAGGCTATGTGAGTGCAAAAGTGACTTTTGTGTGTGAGTGAAAGTGTACCAAATTTTAGTTATTTAGATGTCACCTTGCTGCATGTGGACTTCACTTGGTCCTTACAAAAGTGTGATTACCTATTTAGCTAGATGTCATTGGTACAACCTTGCGGAATTTTAAAAGCCCTAGGAAACTAGCATGTGGACATGTGGTCCATTACTATCCTTTATCTCCCTATGTGTGAGTTAATCTAGAAAAAGCATGAAACTATCCTAGATTGAACATGTGGGCATGTGTGGGACCGTTACAAACCTTTAAACTCTCCTAGTTTTTTGATCTAAGAAAGCAGAAATTCAAGCACTATCCTAGCTTTGTTGACATGTGGGCATGTATGGGCCCATTACAAGAATGTGTTTTAAAAAATGAAGCTAAGAGGGGTCTCAAAAGAGCCGTTGTCCTCTCCTAAAAGTTTTTGAAATTTTTGTTAAGGGAGATGAGATTGTTTTCACAATCTCTTTCTGATTCTCAAGATCGCTTGATTGTGCAAGAGAAGAGCATACTCAAGGATTTCTACTCCAACTTCTAGTCCCAAATGTGAATTAGATGTGATTAAGTATGATTTTCCAACTTAGATTATAAATCAAAGCAAGCCATCCACGTGGTAAAAAGCAAATAAGGGAAAATGATTTTTATCCACCTAACTGCCTATGTTTGTTTGACTATCCCCTTTATAAGTTGATGGGTCTAAGTGGTGCAGTATTTAGAGCATGCATATCATCATTCTTAAGAAGGAAAATGACTTTCCCCACATCCAAAACCTTACAATGAGAATTTTAGTTCAGATGTGCGGCTTGCAGTGTAGACAGAGGCGCATATGGCGCCTACGCGCTGACCGTATTGAACACCAAAGCGCATGTGCGTGGAAAAAGAATCCTAACTCAGGTGCATGCGCGCCAGATGCACGTCTGTGGGCTGGAATACCCGCGTGTTTGTGACAATTTACCGAGAAAGAAACTCCGTATGGATTTCTCTCAATTCTCTTGTGAATTGACTGGTTAGCAGGTCGGTGGAGGCCGGTTTGTGTCCCTGCAAGTTAATAAAACCAAAAGGAAAGATAAATAAACCCAAATGAGGGAGGAATTGATACCTAACTCCCCAGTGGATTCGCCAGTCTGTTCGCACGGAATTCATCACCTGGTGAGCAAATCGAGGGTGCTTGCATGCCCTGTTGGGTCTTGCAGGGCACGACAGCTGTGGAGGAAAGGGTTAGAGGAAACAAAACAAACTACAAGCTAATATCAACTGAAAACAAATTAAAACTGTGAAAAGAAAC
>ML795592.1:44414-79089 GCA_009831015.1 Picea engelmannii | reverse complement strand
ATTTAACCATTTATCTAGGGCATCTGCATCTATTTGACCTTCAAATACGGGAACATCAAAATTAACCTGTACCTTGAAAGGCGAGGTGCCTCCAAAGTGGTCGCTTGCACCTGATGCTATCGGCAGGCGTTGAAGGATGTGGGAAAAATTCTCCATCATTTCGTCCCTCTGTCGCGTGAGAGCTTGCTCAAGCAACAGACTGATAGGATCATCTACTCCATCATTTTTCTTTTCTTCTTCCATTGAGGGTTTCTTGGGTGTGCGAGAGCGATTTTCCTCAAGAGAGACAAGCTCGAGACCCAACTTGCTATACTCGGACCTCGTCGGGGACATGCATTGAAAAAAACGAACAAGAGCAGCCTGCTCTGATAGCACTGATCTAGATTTATGTAGGAACACAAGGAAATATAAAAATACACATAAATGCAGAGATGCAGTAGAAATAATACTTCATTTCATTAATAACAAATGACTGAAATATGCTTACAGACAGAATGGAAATAAACTAGCTAGGGCGCTGGTAACTTATCTCTGAGAAGAGATGTGGATGCTACTCGCATCCATGAGAAGATGGTTACAATGAGGCTCTGGAGGCATTTTTTACAATAATCGAGAATGCCAAAAGTCCTAGACATCCAAAAACCTAACCCTAGGAGATGAAGCGCCAAAAGTCATGTGGGCCCCGTTTGGGTAAGTTGGTGCATCAACTTCCCGGGGTCATAACTTTTGCATACGATCTTCGTTTTAGGCGTGTGATAGCTTGTTGGAAAGGTATCATCGAGGAGATTCATTTTGGGGGCTCAATCATGCCTTTGGCTATAATTGAGAACCTTGATCTCAAAAAAACTTCATTTAGGCCCTCAAAATGGCACCGGAAGTGAAAACCTGCTAAAAATAGTAAATTGCCAAAATTGCCATAAAACTGTTTTGAGCCATTTGGAAAAGGTGGGTGGCCCCCGATATCCACCTGGATCATTGTTTCACGTTCCCAAACTTTTCGTCAATATTCTCTCCATGTATCACATGAAAAATTATGGCACTGAAAATAAATTCATATTCACACCTGATGTAGTGGACATATATGACATGCAAACCAATTCCAGGGTTTCTACCGGTGAAGTAAATCATCAATCTAGATTGTATACATTTTCTGAATTTATTGAACCAGATTCTTCTTTACTACTTACCCATGATGATAAAAGCAGTAGGATATGGAACGAAAGTTTCATGCATTTAAATTTCAGATACATGCAACAAATTATAAAGAAAGGATTGGTTGATGGTCTACTAGACATCCATTTCTCCAAAGGAATCTGTGAGGGATTTGTTCTTGGGAAACACCCTCAAGAGAAATTCGACAAAGGAAAGACTCAAAGAGATTCCTATCCTTTAGATATGATCCATAGTGACCTCATGGGCCCTTTTCTATATCCATCAATCAACAAATCAAGGTACGTGCTCATTTTTTTTTATGATTCCTCACGCTTCACATGGATTTTCTTTCTCGGGAAAAAATCAGAGGTATTTCAACACCTAAAAGATTTCAAAGCCCTAGTTGAGACACATTCAGGAAATAAAATAAAATTACCATGAACTAATAATGTGGGAGAGTATGTATACCATTAGATCTAGAATATTTTTCATGAGGCAAGGATTCAGTTGCATCACACAATTCCCTATACTTCGTAGAAAAATGAAGTTGTTGAGAGGTAAAACAGATCTCTAAAAGAGATGGAATCTTGCATGCTACATGAAAATTCACTTCCACATAGATTATGGGCTGAAGAAATTAATTGTGCAACCTACATCCAAAACAAATCTCCCTATATATTTTTCAAGGATAAGACCCCCTGCGAGGCTTGGAGCGGCCTCAAACCAGAAGTGACCCACTTTCACATTTTTGGTTCACGTGCATGGGCTTGAATTCCCTATGAAAAGAGGAAGGCAATTGATCCTCAAAGCACAGAGTGTATTTATATTGGATACCCTGATGGTGTGAAGGGATATTGATTCATTGATGTTTCCTCGGATCGGCTCATCATTGAGCATAGTTTCCAATTTGAGGATAGTTTCTCACATGTACCTCAACAACCACATGAAAACACCTTTTTTCTTCCACCTGTCAGAGATGATGAGCATGAACATGTCGACTCTTCCTCATATGAGAGTTCTGATTCAGAGAATTCAGATGATCTAGATATAGAGTCAGTACATTCATATGTAGATTCAATGCCTCCAGATGTAGATGCAGAGCTAGAGCAGAGGCCCAAGTGGGCCCAAAATACTCTTCAGGATGTAGGGGCTCTTATTGGTGATTCAATTGATACTAGGAGGACTCGATATGATTTTGAGGATCCTCCTCTTGAACTCACTACCACGGAACCATTTCCACCCAGGCATATATTCTTGGTTCATTCTTCAGATCCATGGTCTTATGTTGAGGCTGTTGGAAATCCCTTTTGGGAATCCTCCATGTAGGAGGAGCACAACTCTCTCCTCAAGAACTAGACTTGGGATCGGGTTCCCCTTCCTTCTTGAAGGAAAATTTTCAGGTGTATATGGGTCTACATGACCAAGAGCACAACGGATGGACAAATTAGCAGATACAAAGCCAGACTTGTTTCCAAAGGCTTTCAGTAGGTGCATGGCATTGACTATGATGAGACCTTCACTTCAGTAGTGAAGATGGATTCCATATGTTTGGCACTTTCCATTGCGACAACCAAGGGATGGGAATTCTATTAGATGGATGTGAAGAATGAATTTTTTCATGGAGATATCTCTGAGGAAATCTATATGGAGCATCCCCAAGGATTTATGTAGGATTCATCTTTGGTATGTTGACTAAAGAAGTATCTATATGGCCTCAATCATGCTTTGATGGAAGGGTATGCCGAGATGGAATCCTACCTGTTGTCATAGAACTATATATGTTGTAAATCAGAACTGAATGTTTACATGCTCAGGACGATTGATTCACTTCTACTCTTAGTTCTGTATGTTGATGATTTGTTGATCATTGGTTGCTCGACTTCAGCGATTGTTGCAGTAAAGAGGATTATGCATGGCAGGTTCTTGATGAAGGAAATGGGTTCACTACACTTCTTCCTTGGACTCAAGATCAGTCAAGATGCATTAGGCATCAAATTGTCTTAGGAAAATTATGCACAAGATCTCCTTGAGATATTTCACATGACAGATTGCAAGTCTGCTCCGAATTCTTTCCTATCAGGAGTCAAACTTGAGGATGGCGGGGACACTCCACTGGTTGATAGCACATTGTACATGTAGATAGTGGGGATCTTTTTGTATCTCACACACTTCATACCATACCTTTCCTATGCAGTTTCCACAGTCTCCAGGTTCATGCAGGAGCTGCATTAGCTACATTTGAAGGATGCAAATTGTATCCTTCGATACGTATAGGGTACCATCACCTTTGGGATTCATTATGAAGCAGAATCTACATTGGACCTCATCGGGTTCATTGATTATGACTGGGTTGGCGATAGCACTGATCACAAGTCCACATATGGTTACTCACTTAGTCTTGGTTCTAGGCCTATGTATTGGTCGAGAAAGAAGTAGGCTATTATTCTCTATTTTCAGCCAAGTAAGATTATAGAGAGGTAGTTAACATAACCATTCATGATATGTGGCTACAACATTTTCTCATTGAGTTGGGAATTCAGTTTTATCAACTGAACGTCATATCGTGTGATAACCACAACACTCTAAGGTTCTTCAGAGATCCAATTCAGAGGCAGTGGACAAAGCACATTGAGATCCACATGCATTGCATATGGTACTTAGTACATGAGGGGATCATCGACCTACAATTATTTCCTTCAGCAAAATAGACTGCAGACATATTCACCAATACCTTCACTGAGCAGAAGTTCCATTCTTTGTGAAGTTGTCTTGGAGTGAAGGACACATTTTCCTAAAAACTGCCAGTTCTTCTTTTTACACACATTGTACCTTGAGGGGGAGTTTTTCCCATGAGGATTTTCCTTTTTCCTCACTTTATTTCAGTGTATCTTTTGTATTTGAGTACCTAACATGGCCTTGTTTCCGGGACCCATTCTTTATTTTCACCATAGTGATGTTTAGCAGGGGTGTTGGAGTTACAACACACACACCTAGGATTTCTTTTTCCTATGATTTTTCCTTTTTTATTAGTCATTATTTGGTCTCTTATATTTTAGGAAGAATTTCCCTCTAGGGAGAATATTCTCTTCATTTTTCACTTCAGTTTGATCAGTTGAGTGAAGTCTAGATGCTACATTGGTATTGTCACCATGCAACATTAGGATCATCACCAGCTAATGCACATTTTCCTTGATATCATCACCATACTAGTGCATTACCCATGATTCCCTCATCTCCTCCTCACTTCACTCTATTTCAGTCAGTTAACTGAAGACTAATAGAATAGTTAACTCATCTAGGTGGTAGTTCACTCCTATAACTACCCAGAGAGACTAGAATAGGTGGTAGTTTACTCCTATAACTGGTGGTGTGTGTCAAGACCACTCTATACCACCACTATGGTGCATTGGATTCTCCTCCAGTGTGCATTGGTTGAGTTATACAGAGTATATCATGTGTAAATTATCCATTCATGCATTTGGTTAATGAGGATTCTTCGATTCTTTCTCTCTTTATTCTTCTTTCTCAATTTGTCTCTGAAAATGTGTGTGTTATTTTCTAGCTAGATCTATTATGTGTTGGTTCAACACATTTACATTTTATGTATAAATATGTAAAAGGTTTTTGGGGAAAAGGGGGGTGTTGTTCAACATATGAGAAGTTCTTAGTTCTTTTTGGGTAAGGGAGTCGAGTGAAGGGAGAAGTTTGAGGTATGAATGAGGAGTGAACTTGCACTATAGTAGAATGACTATGTAGGTTTGGGTGATGTTACTGTTGCATTTTTTGTAGTGCGGTGCGTAGATGTCAGAAAACTATTAATAAATAATATAAGAAGCCAGTTGTTGTGGACGTAGCCCATGTTGGGTGAACCATGTAAATTTGTGTGTTGTGATGTGTTGTATTTTAAACTTATGATGTTTTATGATATATTTTGAATGTATGCCTCACATATGATGTTATAATGTCACACATAGACTATGTTTAATGATAAAGTAACTATTAAGTTATGAGAACTACACACATGAGTAAATAATAGCAAGGACATGAAGAATTCCTCACTTCCCCTCATTAGTGTGTTGGAAAATTAGTTTTCATTGATTTCAACCATGCAAAAATGTATGCAGAAGAAAACGTAGGAGGAAAGAAAATCTCAGGAGAAATATCATGGAAGAGATCACACATTAGCCAAAGGTATCAAGGAGGAATCTTGTCTGTGGATGTATTTTTCGGGACAATCCAAGACCGTTACATTCAGGTGGAACCAGAGGCTAGTAGAAATTAAGTCCCAACCCTCAGATCAGGAGTGATAATTCTCAACCATAGATCAAATCCAATCATACTTCAGAACTTCTCCACTTCGACGATCATTGGAGACAAGTATTTGGCTATACCAGTTGTAGTAATCAATAGTAAGAATGAAGAATAATGTTGATCACTGGATCAAAATAAGAGCACGATCAGATGGTAAGAATGAAGAAACAATGCTGATTTTTGGATCAAAATGAAATCATAATCAGACGGATTGAATCTCTTTCTATGAGTCCATTGAGCAACCAAAAAATGGCTAAGTATCACATTCTATCTATATCACTTAGAAATTTCTAAGTATGGTTCATTATGGAGGTAATGAAATTTGGACGTGCACTTTGATGACATTCGAGAAGATATATGAGTCTGTGAGTCTGAGATTCCGTGAACCAGAGGAAAATCACTTAAAAATTTTTCTATGTATAGGTTCATCTTTGAGGCTGCAGAAGTTGGGGGTGCATTTTGATGACACCATAGAAGACATGTGAGTCCACAAGTCTAAGAGTCTGCAAACCTATCACATAAAATAATTCTATGTATATTTTCATCTTGGAGGCTGCGGAAGTTGGGTGTGCATTATGATGACACCCGAGAAGACATGTAAGTCTGCAAGTCCGAGAGTCCGCAAACCCATCACATAAATAATTATAAGTAAATTCCATGTTTGAAATGAATGAAAATCGTCCACTCAATGGCTGATTAAATCCAAAACATAGATCTATCTAAAGTGCCTAGATAAACTAGGATCATCCACTCAACACTTGATCATATCGAAACTATCGATCTAATTAACACTGGATAAGTGCCTGTTGAAATTATGTCTGGTCACAAGTTCTAGTCACATAGAAGAAAGGGGTTCACAGCTAGATACTTCAAGTCAAATATCAAACAAAGAACCTTTTGTAATAAATACTTAACCTGAGGTCACATAAAGGAAAAATAAAGTTCCTAAGGCTTAAATCTATTTTATGTTGGAAACCTGAAAAGAACACCATTATTGTAATCGATAGAGGCTAAGAATCTTGTTTCCCATTATGGCCACAAAGATAAAGAAGCTTGCCTAGTGTTACCATTTGAGAATCTAATTCTTAGTTTCCTATTAAAACATAATGAAGAAATACCAAATTCATCTGATTACTTAAAATTAAATAAAGGAAGAAATTATTTTTTGTTAATGAAAGGATAAAATGGTTCATTGTAAAAAGATGCAATGGTTCAAATTCACACCAGTTGGAAGAATATATAAATGAGAAACAATTCTAAGAAGAAAGTGTCTCTTTGGTCTAAATCAGAAGATCAAAAGAAAGTGTAGAGTCCAAGGAATGAAAACGAAGATACTTATGAAGTGAGGGTGGAAGGGAGGACCAAGGAAGGAATAGTATCATTTTCTAATTAAAGTGTAAAAACAGGGAGTTGGTGCTTCCTAGGGTTGGTGCCCTAAAACAAGGGATTTGATGCTTCCTAGGGCTGGAGCCCTAAAACTAGGGAGTTGGTGATTCCTAGGGTTGGTTCCCTAAATCAAGGGAGTTGGTTCTTCCTAGGGTTGGTTCCATGAACAAGGGGATTGTTTCCTCATAGAGTTGGTGCTCTAAATCAATCTTCATATAAAACTTGTAATTTGTAATTTAAGATTATATTTATTGATATTATTTACTAAAATTTCTTGATGGTCAATAAAGTTAATAAATAATTATTTAAATATTGTGTAAAGTTATTAATATTGATTCACCCCCCTCTTAGTATTAAACCATATTCCAACAATTGGTATCAGAGCGGGTTCCTTCATCACAGTCTAATAACTAGAAGGTAGATTCTACATAATCCTATGGATCAACACAGTCTAATAACTAGAAGGTAGATTCTACATAATCCTATGGATCAACAAGAAGGAATGTCTTCCACTAGAGTATCTTTGTTGGCCCTTGACCAAGTTTTGGGAGATACTTGGTCATGCTTGACCATTTTTGGGACTTCGATAGCCTGTCGAAGATGGAGCGCCAAACGAAGCTAAGATTGAAATCTCGGCCCACTTTTGGGTCCCTTTTGGTTTTTTTGGAATATGTAATGGGAAAGGGATGTCGACCCATGGGTTTACCCACTCTTAGGCCCACTTTTGTAATGTATAAATAGATATCTAGGCATATATCAAAAGATATAGGGATGTATGTGATGTAAGCTAAGTGCTAATACATTTTATAAGTGATCTGTGCATGACTGTAAGAGGCTTGCAGAGCTAAGTGCAAGTCAGGAGTTGTGGAAGGATTTGTGTTGTAGTGCAAGGAAGAAGGATCTAGCGAGATGCGCAGATATTCTGTCCTATGTGAAGAAGGGTTTTGGTGGATCTATGTTGTAACCGCTTGAAGACGTAATAAATAAGAAGAGTTGGTGGACGTATCCCCAGGGTGGGGGTGAACCACGTAAATATGTGTGTTATGTTTTGTGCTTCAAATTGATGTGTTTATCCCTTCTATTGCTAAGTTCTTTGATATATTTAGATATATTTACTTATGCTTTGTTCTTCTTAGAGGTGTGTGAATGTTATATCTAACATGCATGAAGATGAATATGCTTAGTGTTGATCTACTGGATATTTTCTATTTTACTATTGCTAAGTGATGAAATACCTTAGATCTAAGTGGATGTTGCGATTCTCTGTGCTATCTGTCAAGTATAATAAGGGTTTAATATTGACTAATGATCTATGCTAAGAAATTTGTAAGTGATATAATCATAGATCTATGTCCCAACTAAGGTTGCAGACACTTGAGTCCTACAACCACCCCTTCCTCTACCTCAAGCGAGACTTCATCTGCTTCGCAGGTGTTTCTGAAAGGGTTGGTAGTTAGGGCTTTTTTGGTGCACTCTTTAGCATTGAACCCTAGGTCTATCCCTATGCCAACAAATGGTTCTATTGCCGGGACCTAAAACTGTGATTGTTGGGAACTAATAAAGAAGAGTCTTGTGCAAAATAAATCTTTGTGTGTAGATATGTGCCCTAGAGTGCAGTACCCTACTTAGTTTATAAGCTCTGTGCTAAGAAAAGAAGTATGATCTGAAGAAAGAAGATCAGATCTATAGAGAAGAAGAAGGATCTGAAAGCTTTGTGCTCCAAGGAAGGTAAAAGTGAGAAGTTATTATTGAAAGAGGTAAGATTTATAAACTTTGTGCTATGTTAAAGGTAAGAATAGTTAAAGAAGTCTTAGATCTAAAAGATTTGTGCTCTATAAAAGTAATATAGGTGGAAATTTTTGTTTCTAGAGTATGGATCTAGGTATATCTAATAGGTTTTGTCCTAGTTTGAAAGCTAGGGTGTTAATAGATGAAACAAGGTTTGATATGAATAGATCTGATAAGAATAACAAAAGATATGTTATACCTATGCATAGAAAGAATGTTTGGACTAACAAATGGATGCAGGATCCTAGAAAGAATGTGTTGTAGGTTAACTCTTATGATCCTATTTCATCGTATAAATGGATCTGGGGACCATTTAAAAGAAAGAGAGGATTGACCCTCTGTTACAGTTGCAGAAGACCAGGACGTATTGCTAAGGAATGCTCTGGAAGAAGACCTAGTTGTCTTTGTTGTAAGACTATGGACCATGAAGTGTTGGATTACCCTAGAATAATCACTAAGATTGAAGGAATGAATTTGAACAAAAAAAAACCTAAGGAAGATCCAGAAAAAGAAGAAACCCAACAAGAATCAGAGAAAGTATTGATACAAATGAAGGATACCCTGAATGACCACCGACATGTCATATTATCAGAGATTTTCAAAGAAAAAGAATACATTGAAGCAATAATAGGGGACTTCGATATTGACTTTGTTCTTGATGAAGAGACACAAGTGAATATTATGCCAGAAAGAACTTGGGAAGCTATAGGGAATCCTACTATGATCCCTTCATTAGGAGGAATGGGATTATTCAGAGGGAAGCTGGTAAGTTTATGTGGGAGGCTTGCTCAGATATCTATGACTGTTAATGGAACTTCAACAAAGGAAGATTTTGAGATTATAAAATGTATTGAAAACAATGCCCCATTTACCATGTTACTATGGAAAACTTGGATTGAAAGAGATCAAGATAGACATAAAGAAGAAGAAGAAGCCTTGAAACAGAAAAAAAAAAGAGTTAAAAGATTTCATGACCAGAAGGATTTCTCAATTGATTAAGGAATAGGAAAACAGATCAAAGTTATTTGACCCTAGAGGCTCCGATGTCGAAGCTACAAGACCACTAGAATACCCTCAGAAGAATAAATTACTTACTCTAGAGGCAGAAGAGATGTTAACCATAAAGATTCCCAAGATGTTAATACTAAGATGAAGCTCACTGGAAGGAAGGCTAGGAAGCTAAGTAACAAGATGGATAAGATTGAAAAATTACAGAAGGTTCCAGAGGGAGCCTCACGGAAGGAAAATTTGCAGAACTTGAACTTCACCAAGATATCAGAACAACGACATAGGTCACTTTGTCATGGAAAAACAATATAGTCATTGGGGATGATATATCCATTTGACTGATGCTCTGAATGGTTGTTAAAACATTTATGGCTCGCCACTTGACCGATGGACCATGCCAAAAAGGAAATAACAGGAGTTAATGAAGCCTCATACCCGTTGCAAGAAATTCGTTGTTGAGTTTCCTATTTATCCCGTCACGCCATGCATGAAGAACACTTTTTCCAAATTGAGAATTTGAGGTTGCAAACTTGGTTAAGATTGTCTAGTGATCATTACATCCTTACTTTCCATCTTATTGTCATGTATACATTACTTTGTAAACTCAATATTATTAACCCCGAGTGCGTATGTCTGAGGGGCTTAGTGTAATTGAAGAATATACGAAGGAAGTATTTGTTGATTTTAGGACCGAGAAAGTCATGTCATAAAGAAGGATGTATGCAGGTGTGCAAGCATCATTGATAGGAGGAGTCCACACTTCTCCATCGACTGCTCACAGAGAAAGAACTTCCAGAATCACGACAGAGATGAGAACAAAGCATACGATCTCATGAATGCTAAATTGATTCCAAGCATATTACTTGTGTATATACCTCCTCTGAGCGACACAGTGAATAGAGATAGCGTGCCTAGAGATTTTGACTATGCCTTGGTCACTACGTACCTCCTGAAAGGGATACGTGCAGTTCACACAGACTAGGATAAGATAACAGTGCTGAAGTTTAGTGACTCCAACCTTGGAGACCATAAATATTAGAGTATGCTCACCCTGCATAATTATATGACCAAGACGAAAGGAAAGAATTCAAAGATTATCGCCCAACCTTGGACCCATAACCTCACACAATCTACCCTGCTTAATGTTATGAAGATCTTGCACTTCAGATGACATCAAGAAGTGAACGCATGTGTTAAGTTGTTGTTATACTATTACCATGGAGGATATTTATGGTTGAATTGACGTATCATAGTGGACCCGACCTTGATCCATCGTGTAACGCTCCCCCCACCTTCAACCAACCTTGGATGGGGCAAATGATACTATGCAGAACACATCATTCTCATACATGAATTTATAACATGCATTTAAATCAAATTAAACACAATTAACTCAAAGTAAGCACAAGATTACTTCTAACATAAATAATCCTTGGCATTAACAATAATTCATATGCACAATAGAATACATGATACATATAAGCATCATAGGCATGGAAAACATAATATTAAGCATAAGCTGATACTTATATTTGAAACTGTGGTAATTCCACCAACTATGTGTAGTCCTTCCATGAACCTCCCAGCCTTAGACTATGCTTCTCATCACTCTCAGCAGTAGGTCACCCCCGAACTGGGACTAAGCGCCACCCAAGGCAAGGAATCCTAGTCTAGGTTGAGGTTATAGGGAAAATTGCACAGAATAACCGGAAGGATTCTTCCTAGGATGCCTTCTTACGCCCACTACTAACAGACTCTCATTCCCCACATGGTTATTCCACTCGAGAGTATACACCTTCAAAAGCATATTCCATCAGTGCTTCACCTCCCTCTTTGGGCCTCGACAACAAGCTAGATCAGGAATTCTCAGAGCTCTAAAGATGGTGTTGGACTCTCTCTGGGAGAAAACCACTTACCAACAGACTCTCTCACCTGGAGGGAGTTGCTCATAGGCCTGACAACCTGCTTCTTCTACCATGGGCCTGACAACTCGCTTCTTTAGCACACCCTTTGACTCAATTCCAACTAGGTGAGGGAAACCACAACAACATCAAGCACTCAGTTGATGCCAGGATGATGACCACAACAAAAAACAAGCATAGTCCCGCAAATGGCAACAACCAGACGCTAAAAAACAACACGCTCAGGAAATTATCTAGGTGTCGGGTTCTAAATAAGACACAAATAATATCATGGTTTACTGGTTACAGGATGCGTGATAGGAAATTATGCAGAGGTCGAGGATGGAGGCCAAATGCAGAGACTAGAAAGAATTTACGAGAATACACCGGATAATCACATAGGTCTCATGGTTTCAGTTTTTCAATGTTGTGTGTGATATGCTGAGATCAGATGCAGAGGTCACACAGTTTAGACAATGAATGATAGAATGGAGAATGAACCCACTCAGACACAGCCATCCGCGGAAAGAATGGGAAGTGAACCCCCAACACGGCTCATTTCCTGGGTTAAATCGCATGTGCCTGGGCTGACACATGTCTCCCATGAAGTTGCATGCATTCCATAAGAATGCGTTCCTCCCCAGGAACTTAGGAAAAAACATATATTTCACATGGCTTTTTGGAATAATATTAAAATATTATTCCCAAGGACTTAATCCCTTAGGCTTAGCCCCTAGTCTCAACACTTAGCCTCTCTTCCCAACCTTCCAGCCCCCATTTTCTTGCCCACTCTGTGGAAGCTTAGTCCCCCATCACTCATTCATTGTGGTCAATCTGGATGCAGTGGTGTTTATATTTTTTATTAATGTTCTTCATGATTACATATACAAAAGCAGTCTCTCGGCCTTAACACTTAGGCTCTCCAGCCTAATAACACATAATCCCACCAACTTATATAAACTTGCCTCACCAACCTATAAAACATAATTACAATTCATAATGCAATCTTTATACTTCATAGACATGATTTACAATAGGGCTCGGCCTTGGGGACATTACAATCCCCTCCCCTTATTTTTGCACCATCCTTAGTGCAACTTTACACTGCATCTGCAAGCTTTTCAAAATTTTCAAAAAGATGTGGGTACTATGCCCACATAACATCTTCATGCTCCCATGTCGCATCCTCAGGACTGTACCAGGTCTACTATACCTTTACAAGCCCTATAGCTCAATTCCAGATCCTTTTTTTTTTCATGTCCAATATGCGCACATGATGCACTTGAAGGACACCTTGTTCCACTTGAATCACATTCCAATCAATAACATGATTAGCATCTGGTATATATTTATTAAGCAATGAAACATGAAACACATTATGTACAGTCATAGATGTAGGTAATGCAAGCATATATGCAACTAGCCCAATCCTTTCCAGGATTTCAAATGGCCCACAAAATCTAGCTGCCAACTTGGTGCAACTTCCCAGCTTCAAGGAACTCCTGTTATCTTTTTCTTTTAGGAAAACATGATCACCCACTTTGAACTCTTTGTGGGTTTTGTTCTTATCAGCATAACGTTTCTTCCTGTCATGGGCAAATTTCAAATTCTGCTTAATTTTTATCATTTGGTCCTCCATCTCCTTGAGCAACTCTGGCCCAACTACTACTCTATCAGCTGGATTATCCCAGCTCACTGGAGTATTGCACTTTCTTCCATAAAGTGCTTCAAATGGTCTCATCTTCAATGATACATGATACCCATTGTTGTAGGCAAATTCTACCAAGTGCAAGTAGTCTTCCTATCTTGATGGTTTGTCCATCACATACATTCTCAGTATGTCTTCTATTACTCTGTTCACCCTCTCCATCTGTCCATCGGACTCAGGATGATAAGTTTTACTAAAGTTCAGATTCATTCTGAATCCTTTGAAAAATCATTTCCTGAAATTCGAGGTGAATTTCGAGTCTCTGTCGGACACAATCGTTTTAGGAATTTCATGCAATCGTCCCACTTCCTTCACGAACATATCACCAACATCTGTTGCCTTGTGAGTAGTTTTCAGTGGAATAAAATGTGCATATTTTGTAAGCATGTCCACCACCACAATGATCGAATCATGCAGCTTGGCTATTCTAGGCAATCCTGTAATAAAATCCATTGTTACTACTTCTCGCTTCCACTCAGGAATGGGTAAAGGTTGCAGCAAACGTGTTGGGTGCCTATGCTCAGCTTTAACTTTCTATCACTCCATACATCTGGCAATGTATTCAGCGATCTCTCTCTTCATACCTGACCAAAATTAATGGCTCTTGACCTCTGCTACTATTTTCTGATATCTAGGGTGCCCTGCATAAGGAACAGTATGCATCTCCTACAAAATCATTTGTTTCAAGCACTGGACATTGGGTACAACAGTATTCCATCTTCTTCCAATTTATAAATTTCCATCTTCTGTGGCATCTTATCCTGCTATAGCTTGGCTACCAATTCTCTTTACTACAGATCTACATTTTCAGTCTCCAAAATTCTTCTTTTAATATCATTCTGATACATGCTAATGGTTGTATCATGTAATTCCTACACCCTCCTGCTGAGTGCATCAACCACTTTATTCTCCTTTCCTTTGATGTGCTTGATCTCAAAGTCATATTCACATAGAAATTCCAGCCACCTACTTTGTCTAGCATTTAAGGTTAGCTGATCAAACAAGTATTTCAGACCCTTGTGGTCTATTCTCAATTCAAATCTCCTTCCCATGAGGTAATGTCTCCATTTCCTCAGAGTGTGAATGATTGCTGCCAACTCCAAATCATGAGTGGCATAATTCTTTTCATGCTCTTTCAACTTCCTAGACTCATAACCAATTACAAATCCATTCTGACCGAGAACTCCTCCCAACCCTTCTTTACACACATATGTGCACACCACGAAATCCACATTTGGATCTTCAATTCTCAATATTGGAGTGTTGCTTAACAACTACTTTAGTCACTGGAAACTTTTCTCACACTCTTTAGTCCAATGAAAATTTTTCTCCTTCCTTTGCAAGGAAGTGATAGGGTCAGCTTCCTTTGAGAACCCTATGATAAACCTTCTGTAATATCCCACTAGACCCATAAAGGATCTAAATTCTACCACATTCCTTGGCGATAACCATTCTCTGATGGCCTCAACCTTCCAGGATCCACAACGATCAATTCTTCTGAAATAATGTGCCCCAAGTAATGGCTCTGCCTTTGATAAAACGAGCATTTGATCAACTTGGAATACAGTTGGTGTTCTCTCAACACTTTCATAACCATCCTCAAGTGTTGTTCATACTCTTCCTCTGACTTGGAATACACCAAAATGTCATCCAGGAATACTATGACAAACTTGTCTAGATAGTCCCCGAATACACCATTCATCAAGCACATAAAAACAATAGGTGCATTCGACAGCCCAAACGGTACCACTGTGAACTCGTAATGACCATACCTTGTTCTAAAGGCATTCTTGCTGATGTATTCATCCTTTATTCTTACCTGGTGATATCCCGATCTAAGATCTATCTTCAAAAATATTTTTGCACCTTTCAACTGATTGAAAAGATTGTCGATCCTCTATAGAGGATACTTGTTATTGACAGTTACTTTGTTCAACTATCTGAAATCAATGCACAGCCTCAATGTCCCATCCTTCTTCTTCCTGAACAAGACTAGGGCACCCCAAGGTGACATGCTTGGGCAAATGTACCCCTTCTTTAGAATCTATTCAAGCTGCAATTTCAACTCTTTCAGCTCTGTCGTACTCATTCTATAAGGAGATGTTGACACTGGAGCTGCTCCAGGCATCAAATTTATAGAGAAATCGATATCCCTTTTCAGAGGCAGTCCAGGTACTTCCTGGAATACATCTTCGAACTATTTAAGTACCTCATGATCCTCAATACTTGACACCTTATCCTTAGGTGTTTCCCCCACATGGGCTGCAAATAATTGACATCCTTTTTTGTAGCACTTCTTCAGCTACATTGCTCAGATTTCTCTAACAACCACAACTATGGGAATTCCTTGGACTGTTTTCCAATTCCCCTCCTCATCCAAACATGTAAATTCCTTGTTATGACAATCCAGGAGGGCATGGTGCTGGTCCAAGCAGTCCATCCCAATTAAACAGTCATAAGAGCCTAACGACAGAATATTAAAGTTATCCTTCGTGCTCAATCCCTTCATGTCCACCGAATAGGACTTAACCAACTCAGTGACTTTCCTCTTGGTTCCTGTAGTTAACTACACTAACCAAGAATTTTCATGTTTTCTTCTTATCAAATGCAAACTTTATACCACTCTAGGGTCTATATAACTATGGCTAGCCCTTGAATCAATTAAAATACTAAATGGTTGGTTGTTAATCATACCTTCCACTTCAATCATGTGCGCCTAAAATTCAGCTTGCTTGTTGTCCAGGGCTGCATAGATCCTTGGCATTCTACTGCCCATGTCCTCCACTATTTCCGCTTGTTAAACATTATGGACACCTCTTGCTTTGCCATTTTTATGGGGACAATCTCTGTATTTGTGGTTCTCTTTACAGCCCCAACACTAAATGGGCGTTTGTCTCAGCCTTTGTTCTCCTACTTCATCCATTCTCGACTCTCTAAACAATGGATTTCCTTGAGGACTATTTCTAAAAAAGGGAGTTTTGTTTCCCTTCGGTCTCTGTTCTTTCTTAAACTTCTTCTGGTCATCCCAAGCCTTCTGAAAGGTAGGATTTTCTCTTTGTTGTTCATATAAGCATTTTTCTCTTCTTATTGTTTCTTCCATAGTATTAGGATCATCATACTGAATCTTGTCACCAATGGGAGGTGTAAGTCCACTCAGATACCTCTGAATCATGACAGCCTCATCTTTGATGAATGGAAGATACTTCAGTAATTCCAAAAACCTTCGTTCATATTCATCAATGGTCATGCTGCCCAGCTTGAGTTTAAATAACTCCTTCATATTTTTTTCATAGTATCTTTTAGTCAGGTATTTCCTCTCAAAATACCTCTTGAATTCCTTCCATGTGATATATTTCTCTCTAATGTGCTGCACCTGCACAAGCTGATCCCACCACATGGATGTTTTTCCTTTTAGTTGATACATCGCAATTCTTCTTTCTACCTAAGAGGAATAATTTTGTAGTTGGAAATATTTCCTCATGCCAAGCAACCATGTTTCGACATCTTCCTCCTTCTTATGTTCTCCATCAAATGTAGGAGGCTTAATCTTGTTCATCTCCCCTTTCAATTCATCCACTCTAGATATTCGGTGTTTTCTGGTAGGGGATGGGCTTGAACTACTGTGTGCTTCCTTACTGGAATGCTTTGGGGAGTGACAACGATGTCTGTTGACACTCCTTGATCTTATTTTTCTCTCAGGGGTCACGTGACTCCCTGTTTTGCTTGTGACACTCTCCTTTTCCAATTTATTTTCTATTCTTTCCAGACTCTTCAACATCCTTAAGTTGAATTGAACCTGCCTATCCCTGAATCTCATGAGCTTTCATCTATTGGCTCCATGATCCTGGGCATCTTTCTATAATCTTTCAATGATTTTCATCATATGTCCTACCTTATCCAATTCTCTTCTGTGCCCATTGGAGTTCGATCCTTCGAATCCCAAGTTGATATCCCTTCCTTCTCTTTCGTTCTCTAAATTGGAGGCAATCAACACCTCTTCCATTTCTCTGCACTCCATGGAAATTCTAATCGGTTCTAGCACTCATCAAACTTCTGCAATCACAATGTGTAGACAACCAGAATTTGTCAGGCCATCTCTTCTTAATAAATTCCACACATTCAAAACAAATCCGAATAAGAAAACGTTTTGATTTCATGAATTTTCCGAGCTCTGCTCGGCTCTATAATTTTCGGGTGATAGCTCCCATTTCCTTAGTCCCTAACCCATGCAATCATGGGTTGTGACCAAATGCTAAACTACTAGGTGCTACAAGGCTCTCCAAACGAACTTCGGTTTTCAGGATTTCGGGGTTTCGGGGTTTTGGTCCCGGAGGTTCTCGCACTCGCTTCCCTCTCCAACTCCTGACTTCTGAAAATTCGATTTCCTTACCCTCCGGGCCCATAGCATAGTTGTCTCCCACCAATGTAGTGACACATGGTGTCCTTAAGAAGGTCCACCTCACTCCTACCGATGTCAAGTGGGCCCACTACTTTCACTTTTCATTTCGGAGTTTCGGGCATCAGGCGTTTGTGAACCTTTGCATCTCGAACTTCCATTTTCCAAAATTCTGAAATTATGGTCTATTTATCTACTTGATCCAATGGTCAAGTTCCTCTCTTATGATCTATGGTGTAGATCATTTCGAGATTTTGGGGTTTCGGGTTTTCGGTAACTGGGAGTTCGTAATGCAGCGACTTCAAATCTCTTGTCACTTCAATCCCTAAATTATGATATGGAAATTCATGTATGAGATCAATGGCTATGAGCCTCCCCTAATCCGATGGCTCACGGGATTTCAACACTTCTTCCTAGAAGTGCTCCACCGTTCGAGTCTACCCTTGTTAATCCCTTTCACGATTCGAGACTTGGAGTGACCAAGAATTTAGCCTGCGCTCCAAGTTCATGATCCCTGGATTCATGAAATGATCCAACGGTCCTGATTCCCCACGATCTAGCGACTCATATCTCATCATCATTTCATGTATCGATATTTCATGTGTCACAAGGTCGAAAGATTTTCCACCTTCGTCCTCCCTATTCTTGAAATGTCGATTTCTTCCTGGACAATTAACGGTCTAGATATCTCTTTAGATCGACGGTTGTGATCCAATCATGAATTCGTGTTTCATGAATTCTCACGAACTCACCCTTAGACCATTTTAGGTCATGAGTCAGTGAAAGGTTGATCACTCTCCATGCATCCTTTTTGATGGACAGTCCTGATGAATTGGGGATTTCATGTATCGCAATTTCCACACTCCTGTGCAACTCCAAAAGGTTTTAAACCTTGTGCACATTCTCCAGATCTGACATTTGTGAGGTTTCTCCCTTCCTCCCGAATATATCCCATGGCTCCAACACTTCTGGTGTGGATTTATCTCTCTCCCTGTGGCCATATACCACACCGACTGTAGTTTTATAATACCGCTACACCTCCTGATCTTTGTAACATGGTCAAGTAGTCTGTTGACACTCGTAAACATTCTAAGGTCTGAAATTAGTCCTCCAGACACAATTTCCTTCTCAAAACCTCGGTCCAAATACCACTTATCCAGCCCATCCAGGCTCAGCATTGAAAGTAGGCTCTGATACCAAACTGTAACGCTCCCTAGACTTTCCACCAACCTTGGTTAGGGCAAACACTACTGTGTGGAACACATCATTCTCATACATGAATTTATAACATGCATTTAAATAAAATTAAACACAATTAACTCAAAGTAAGCACAAGATTACCGCTAACATAAATAATCCCTGGAATTAACAATAATTCTTATGCACAACAGAATACATGATACATGTAAGCATCACATGCATGCAAAACATAATATTAAGAATAAGCTAATACTTATCTTTGAAATAATGGTAATTCCACCAACTATGTGCAAGCCTTCCATGAACCTCATATCCTTATACCACACTGCTCATCACTCTCAGTAGTAGGTCACCCCCGAGCTGGGACTAAGCTCCACCCAAGGCAAGGAATCCTAGTCTAGGCTGAGGTTATAGGGAAAATTGCATAGAATAACTGGAAGGATTCTTCCTAGGATGCCTTCTTATGCCCACTACTAGCAGACTCTCATTCCCCACATGCATGTTCTGCCCAGGAGTATACATCTTCACAAGCACAGTCCATCGGTGCTTGACCTCCCTCTCTGGGCCTCGGCAATAGGCCAGATCATGAATTCTCAGAGCTATGAAGCTGGTGTTGGACTCTCTCTGGGAGAAAACCACTTCCAAGAAGACTCTCTCACCTAGAGGGAGTTTCTCACAGGCCTGACAACCTGCTTCTTCTACCACAAGATTGACAACCCTCTTCTTCAACACACCCTTCGACTGAATTCCAACCGGGTGAGGGAAACCACAACAACATCAAGCACTCAGTTGACACCAGGATGATGACCACAATAGAAAATGGGCATAGTCCCACAAATGGAAACAACCAGATGCTAAAACACAACATGCTCAGGCTATTATCCAGGTGTTAGGTTCTATATAAGACACAAATCGGCTCACGGTTTACCGGTTATAGGATGTGTAACAGGAATTTATGCAGAGGCCGAGGATGGAGGCCAAACACAGAGACCAGATGGAATTTATGGGAATACACTGGACAATCACAGAGGTCTCATGGTTTTGATTTTTAGTGTTGTGTGTGATATGTCGAGCTCACACACAAAGGTCACACAGTTTAGATAACAAATGGAAGAATGTAGAACGAACCCACTCAGATGCAACCATTTGCGAAAAGAATGGGAAGTGAACCCCCAACATGACTCATTTCCTGGATTAAATTGCATGCGCGTGGGTCGACACATGTCGCCCATGAAGCTACATGCATTCCATCAGCATGCATTCCTCCCCAGGAACTTAGGACAAAACATATATTTCACATGGCTTTTTGGAATAATATTAAAATATTATTCCCAAGGACTTAAGCCCCTAGGCTTATCCCCTAGGTTCAACACTTAGCCTCTCTTCCCAAACTTCCATCCCCCAATCCCTTACCTACTCTATGGAAGCTTAGTCTCTCATCATGGTTGGTCTGCACACAACAATATTTATATTTTTTTATTAACATTATGCATGATTACATATACAAAAGTAGGCTCCCGACCTTAACACTTAGGCTCTCCAGCCTAATAACACATAATCCCACCAACTTATATCAACTTGGCTCACCAGCCTATAAAACATAATTACAATTCATAATGCAAGCTTTATACTTCATAGACATGATTTACAACAGGGCTCGGCCTTGGGGACATTACACATTGGATCACCGGGTTGAGCATGCAAGGCCCTGACTCACATGACTTTAACCCTTGAAAGACCATAGAGACTTATGGCGATGTTGAGAAGGGAACGCATGGCTAAAAGGTAGCCTCTATTCATAATGGCACAATACGCCTCGCCTGTTAGCTGAATGTAGGAAAGTTAGTTCACAAGAACCAACCAACCCAAGTCACTGGATTCGTAGTAGACCTCACAGGAAAGCGTGTAGAGGGCCTATAGATGAATTGGGTGCAGTATTTGGTAAACCAACTATATCTCAACTACAGAGAAGCCCAGGACCAAGGATATGAGTTCCATTTTAGTTGGCTCCTGATCCTGGTTGCTTTCATTGCATGGGAGATGCTAGAAGGTACGACCTTCCTGGACATCGAGCCATTTGAACCGTTGGCTGTGAAGTTCAGTACCCTATGGTACTCAAACGATATGAATAAAAAATGCAATTCAAATGCTATTTTTCATTCATATTATAATCAGTTGAAAGTAGTTATCCAGTCTACACCACCCATCACTCCGAACACCCTCTACAGGTTTTGGCCCCTGATGAAGTTCAACGTAGACAGACACTTTCTCTATATCACAGCGCACGCTGATGAGCACAAGAAGTAGTTATAGTCCTATTATATATTAACATAAGAATATATGGAGGAGATCACAAAGGAATGGTCAGTGGACCTCCTTGTTCCAACTGACCCTGTAGACATATCTGATGTAGAAAGTCCAAAAGATACGCAGGATCTACCCAGACCTAGCATGCGACAGAAGATCATCAAAGTGTAAGAATTAAGTAGTTCCTCAATGAATACTGCTTCCATCATGCTATAGAAAGAGGGTGATGGTGAAGAGTTAGAAGAAGTTGAACAGAAGCGCAGAGACGAAGTGGAACTTTTGAAGAAGAGGAAGGGTTCACATCAGAAACCTTCTTCTCGGAACAAGTCCAAATCTCCCATAACTAAGCTACAGACCACACTGACTCTAGACAACTTTAATTTCATCATTGTAGCCATGAACGATGTTGCACTGGAGATATTAGAGACACAAGAGGTGAAGCATGTGAAGATGTATAATCGTATCGAAATTGAACTCTAAGGGGTGCAACAAGCTTAACAGTCTAGCCGCGCAGTATCCACTACGCCTCTGACAGTAGGAACACCAAAACCAAGGGATGAGCCATATCAATGCCACTGGATTGTTGATACAGTCGAAGCTCACCTTTGATGGGCTCAAGAATAAATAACGCAAGCCACTCAAGCTTTAACACAGGTAAAAAGAGTTATTATGGAGTATCATAGCATGTCAGAACAAGAAAAGATTGCTCTCCAAGAAAAATGGGATGTAGAGAAAGTAGAGCTACAACAAAGCAAGGAAAAGTTGCTCCCAAAGAAACTCGAGATAAAGGAACTGGTCAACAAAGCACTTCACTCTGTGACCGTCATCAAAGTATAGACAGAAGAACAGGTTCCACAACAGGTGGCACAACTTGAAGGAGTAATTCAGAAGCTCCAATAGTGAATTGTAGATCTCGAGCTTCGTGCAGTAATTGAGACCCCACAGGAGATCAGAGACCAAAGAGAAATAACTTCTCGCAGCATAGTTGACAAACTGAAATATCTTTCCTTGGAGAGCAAGCATCTGAGTAGCCTCAGTGCCCAGACATATGAGAACCTCACCAAAAACCCAATCTTATATAAAATGGATTTATAGCTACAGAAGGCAAAGTATGAATCTGAAAAGATATAGACGCAGTTGAAGGCCCTATCACCCATAGAAATAATGAAGAGATATCATTAACAACACACGACCCAACAAAAAATCCATATGATCCAGAGAAAATTGATGGAAGTGACTCAACGACTTCAACTGGTACAAGATAAGGAATGTCAGTTGTTCACAGAGGTTGAAAGTCGAGGAGCAGATCTAGAAGAGGTTGTGAGTTCAACAGAACAATTCCTAGAGGTACCCATCAATGAAGCACTCATCTAGTATTTTTTTGATCAAGAGGTCATAGCACAATAGCAGGTCAAAGTAGCTTGATCCAAGATTGAAGAATTCAAGGTAGAATTGATCAGACCAGACTGACTCGAGATGCATCACAGGTGATTTTTGGGGGCCTATTGGCCCTTGACCAATTTTTGGGAGATACTTGGTCATGCTTGACCATTTTTGGGACTTCGACAGTCTGTCGAAGATGAAGCGCCAGATGAAGCAAAGATTGCAGAATATCGGCCTACTTTTGGGTCCCTTTTGGGTTTTTGGGAATATGTAATCGGAAAGGGATGTCGACCTGTGAGTTTACCCACACTTAGGCCCACTTTTGTAATGTATAAATAGATATCTAGGCATCTATCGAAAGATATAGGGATGTATATTATGTAAGCTAAGTGCTAATATATTTTATAAGTGCTATGTGCATGACTGTAAGAGGCTTGTAGAGCTAAGTGCAAGTCGGGAGTTGTGGACGGATTTGTGTTGTAGCACAAGGAAGAAGGATCTAGTGAGATGTGCAGATCTTTTGTCCTATGTGAAGAAGGGTTTTGGTGGCTCTGTGCTATAACCAATTGAAGACGCAATAAAGAAGAAGAATTGGTGGACATATCCCCAGGGTGGGGGTGAACCACATAAATCTATGTGTTATGCTTTGTGATTCGACTTGTTGTGTTTATCCCTTCTGTTGCTAAGTGCTTTAATATATTTAGATAGATTTACTTATGCTTTGTGCTTCTTAGAGGTGTGTGAATGTTAGATATGACATGCATGAAGATGCTTCGTGTTGATCTACCGGATCTGATCTATTTTGTTGTTGATAAGTGCTGAAATACCTTAGATCTAAGTGAATGTTACGATGCTCTATGCTATCTGTGAAGTATAACAAGGGTTTAATATTGACGAATGATATATGCTAAGTACTTTGTAAGCGATATAATCACAGATCTGTGTCCCAGATAAGGTTGTAGACACTTAATTCCTTCAACCACCCATGTATCTACCTTGGGTGAGACTTCATATTCTTCGTAGGTGTTGTCGAAAGGGCCAATAGTTAGGGATTTGTTGGTGTTCTCTTGAGCATTTAACTCTAGGTCTTCCCCTGTGCCAACAACCTTTGTTCAAAGGAAATGCTTATACACTTTGGAGTGTGAGGATGAAAGGCTATAAAATGTCCCTCGGTTGTGATATATGAAAATCTGTAGAAGATGGATATACTTTACCTGCTACTACTCCCACAGACACATTCAGAAAGAAGCTTTGTAATGACAATGCAAGAGCATCCAATGCCAGCCTAGGAGGATTAACCAATCCTATATTTGTGAAAGAAATTCATTTTAAGTGAGGAAAATAAATTTGGGACAAACTAAAGGTCATATATGAAGGATATAGAAAATTCAAAAAATCCAAACTACAAACCTACATAACACAATTTAAAAACCTAAAAATGAAAGAAGAAGAGAACATAGAAGAATATCTTTAGAGAGTAGATGAAGTAGTCAACTAAATAAGAGCATTAGGAGAAGAACCAAAAATCAACCCATGGTCCAAAATATCTTGAGATATTTACCCATGAGATATGATGCCAAGATTTCTACTCTTGAAGACATACCATACCTTGATAATCTCACATTGGATGAACTACATGGGATGCTCATAGCATATGATATGAGAACAGGGAAAGAAATACTAGTAAAAGGAGAAACGAATTTCAAAGTATCTAAAGAAAAGAAGAAACAAGAGAAGATATCTAATGAATATTATTCATAGATATTTGATGAAGAAATAACTAACTTCATGAATAAACTCAGGAAAGGAACTAGTAGATACAAAGGAAAGTTCCTCTAATATGATTTAACTGTGGAAATATTAGACATTTTTCTACCAAATGTCCCTATCCAAAATAAGAAGAAAGTGATAATGAAATAACTTTCAAAGGACAAAAGAAGAGACAAACCAAATATGAAAAGGAATGTTTACAATAATAACATGACCTTTTACACTGAAGAGAACAAAAACTCATCTGAAGAAAGTGAAGAAGAAGAGAATTATGAACACCTATTTATGGGTATAGAAACCAAAAATATTCACACCAAAAATAACTTTGAGATTGAAGAAGAAAAATCTGAGGCTGAAGGAGAAGTACATCTTGAAGCAGAATTTATCAGTGCCCTCAATGAACTCATAAAGTATAAAAGGAAGAATAAATCATTAAGAGAACAAATGTCATAATATGAAGAAGCACAAAAATCAAGAGAAAGAGAAGTGTCAAAGACCATCAAAGAAATAGGGACAGTCATCAATGATTTAAAGACTCAACTCCAGGAAGATAAAAGAATTGAATAATTCATTTCGAAAAAACTCAATGATAGGGAACAAGACTATGAAAAGCTAGAGCCTGAAATTGTTCTACTAAAAAGAGAAATTGAAAAAGAAAAGAAGCAGTCAAAGTTTGATAACAGTTCAAAGATTTTGAATGATATTATTAACCACCAATAGTCACCAAATGATGAAACATGATTGGGATATGATCAAAATTCAACCTCTACTACACAAAAAACTGATAAACAATCAATCAAATATGCATATGCTCTTAGAAGTTCCTTAAAAAGATAATACAACAAGATAAAAATGGAACCATTAAAGATTGTTTTAATAAGCAATCACCTCTTCCAGAAGGAAAAGGAAAAGGACTCCTCCTAATAGATATCAACATATGTTTCTTGGATATTTCTATTCATGCAACAACTTTGGACACAAAGAAGTGCATTGTAAAGCCTATAGAAACTGCAAACCAAGAAATATCTTGAGATATAATAACAACAAGAATGTTTAGAGAAAAGAAATTATAATTCATTATCTCCTTTACAAGAGTACAATTTTTAATTCCACAGGTAAAACAACTATGTCCATAAAGACAGTGAATGTATATTACCAATGAAATCCTTGAAGATGAGCAACTCTAACAAACGGGATAAGAAGATATGGAAAGAAAAGCATATAGAAGAAAAAGTAACAGAATGTAAAGTGGCCATGTATGCAAAGAACAAAAAGTGATAGTGGTATATTGATAGTGGATGCTCAAAACATATGATAGGAGATGAAGGAAAAATTATCATTTTGACAAAGAAAGATAAAGGTAAATTCAAATTTGGAGATAATGTATCTGCGAAAATACTAGAAAAAGGCACAGTTTCCTTGGGGGAAAAAATGAATAAAGCAGAAAACGTGTTTCTAGTAGAAAAAATAAAACCTAATCTACTTGGTGTAATCCAAACCTATGATCAGGGACATATACTCATTTTTTACTCACAAAAATGTGAAATAAGAAGAGAAGGATCAAGAAAATTAGTTGTTATTGCACCAAGAACCTCAAGCAATGTATATATCTTGGATATTGAGGAAGAAGAAGAATGTCATGTGAGTCAAGTATATGAAATATGGCTATGGCACAGAAGGATGAGACACTTGAGATTTGATAACATGATCAAATATAGTAAAAATGGAGTTGTAAAAGACATGCCAAAATTCATCAAGCCCTCGTTTCCTATTTTCAAACACTTTCAATTAGGGAAGAAGACAAGAGTTAGATTCAATAAAAAAGAGAATTCAACATCAAATCCCTTGTAGATTGTGCACATTGATCTCTATGGGCCCTCTAGGACTAGAAGCATGCAATGGGAACACTACTTTATGTTGATCATTGGTGACAACACGAGGATAACCTGTGTATATTTTCTTAAAGAAAAATATGAGGAATTTGAAAAATTTTAAGCATTCAAGACTTATATAGAAAATGAAACAGATCTCAAAATCAAATGTTTAAGTCAGATAATGGAGGGGAATTTACCTCTAAAGAATTTAATAAGTTTTTTGGATATCATGGAACCAAGAGACATTACTCATCTCCAAGAACTCCTCAACAGAATGGAGTTGTTGAGAGGAAAAAACAAATTGTTCAAGAGGTTGAAAGAACTATGTTGAACGAAACCAAGATCCTAGAATTTTTTTTGAGAGATGCAATATATACAGCAGTCCACATACTTAACCAAACACAACTAAGAGCTAACCATGAGAAAACACCTTATGAAATATGGTTTGGAAAACCAACATCTGTGAAACATTTCAGAGTCTTTGGAAGTAAGTGTTACATCAAGAGGGATGAAGATAATCTAGGGAAATTTGACTCTAGATCAGATGAAGGTATATTTCTGGGATATTCACCTAAAAAAAAGGCTTACAAGTGATATAATCTAAGATTGCACAAAATAGTGGAAAGTGAAAATGTAAAAATAGATGATCTAAAAATGAGAAAAATTAAATATCAAGATGAATAAAAAAATGACGAATGGAGAAGAACTAATGATGATGAAGAAGATGATGAATCACAAGATGAAGAATATATTGAAGAACTACAAGAGAATGAACCACAAACTGATGAAGATAATGATGAGGAATAAACACCCTTACCAAAAGAACCATAAAAAAGAGTCAACTTGGAAATCAAATTATAGGGGATAAAGAAGCAGGAGTAGAAACCAGAAGGAAACTTAGATTTGATTCTAAATAGGCAATGATTTTAGAAATAGAACCCCAAAAAAATTTAGAATCCATCAAGAGTGAAGACTATCTAAAAGAAATGAATGAGGAACTTGATCAAATTGAGAAAAATAATACATGGGAACTTGTTCCTAGACCAAAATAAAATAATGTCGTAGGAACCAAGAGGATATTCAAAAACAATCTCAATGAAAATGGATAGATCATAAATAAAAAATCCATATTAGTATGCAAAGGATATGTCCAAGTGGAAGGTATTGACTTTGAAGAGACTTTTTCCCGAGTAGAAAGACTAGAGGCCATCAGAATATTCTTGGAATTTGCATGCTTCAAAAACTTCAAAATTTATCAAATGGATGTCAAGTCAGCATTCTTGAATGACACATTAGAAGAAAAAGTATATATAGAGCAACTAGAAGGATTCATATTAACAAAATATCAGGACTATGTGTGCAAACTAAATAAGGCTCTATATGGTCTTAAACAGGCCCCTAGAGCATGGTTCTCAAGACTTGATTAGTATTTACAAAAAAAAAGATATAAGAGAGGGACTACTGACAAAAACCTATATATAAAAATCTAGGATCAAGATATGATTGTTGTGGTGGTATATTTAGATGATATCATATTTGGAATTAAACTTATTATACTAAGAAAAAGGTTTACTACAAAAATGAAGAAAGAGTTTTAAATGTCTATGCTAGGGGTACTGAATTTTTTCCTAGGTTTACAAGTCACTCAAATAGATAATGGAATATGCATTTCCCAAACTAAATATATCAAATAAATACTAAATAAATTCCAAATGGAAGACAATAAACTGATGTCCACTCCCGTGGTCACAGGATGCAAACTAATCCTAGATGATGATTCACCAAGAATAGACCAAACCATGTACATATCAATGGTTGGTAGCTTGTTATATGCAACAACAACAAGACCAGATATATTGCAGGTTGTAGGAGTAGTAGGTAGATTTCAATATGCACCAAAAGAAACTCACATGAAGGAAGTAAAAAGGATATTCATGTATCTTAAAGGATCCTTGGAGTTTGGTTTATGGTTTCCAAAAACATAAGATTTTACATTCACTACATATACTGATGTAGATTGGGTTGGTAGTATAGATGACAAGAAAAGTACTAGTAGAGGAGAATTCTACCTGGGAAAATGTTTGGTATCGTGGTTAGTTACAAAGAAGACAATTATATCACTATCTACAGTAGAAGCAGAGTACATTTTTGATGCATTTTACTGCACACGAGTAATCTAGATGAAGAAAACCCTAGAAGATGTACAAGTGAAATATGATCATCCAATCACTATTAAATGTGAAAACACTAGTTCCATAAATATCTCTAAGAATCCTTTTATGAATTCTAAAACCAATCATATCTCAATTAAATACCATTTTATGAGAGATTGGTTTTCTCAAAAAGTAGTCAAAGTGGAATGTATTGATGCTAGAGAGAAAATTGCATACATATTCACAAAACCTCTACCAAGAAGTACTTTAAAAAAATTAGACAGAAATTGGGAGTAATTCCCATACCTCATTAAAAACTACAAAATCAAAACATTGAGCATATGGACAGGGGGAGAATCACCTCAAGGGGAGAGAATAAATATCCCTTCTGTCATTATTGTCAAAGGGAAACGATTAATAGTAAAAACCCAGTTAAAATAAGGGATTATTACTTTGTTTCCATCAATTCTAAAGGGGGAGATTGTTGGAATATTAGTTTTCATTGATGTCAAACATGGAAAAATGTATGTAGAAGAACGTGCAGGAGGAAAGAAAAGATTAAGAGAAATAGCATGGAAGAGCATGTAGAATCCAAAGGGGCTGAGGAGAAATTCTCTCCATTGATGTAGTTTTCGAGACAATACAGGACCTTCAGATTTAGGTGGAACCATAGGCTGGGAGAAATTAAGTCCCATCCATCATATCAGGAGCGATAATCCTCAACCGTAGATCAAATCCAATCGGACTTCAAAACTTCACCACTTTGTGTTGGACAACTGAGAGGGGGGTGTGAATCAATTGTTACCGAGCTTAAACAATTATGCTTATTTTAAACTCTTTGTAGAGCACTGAATGATAATCAAAATAATGCAGGGAAGTAAGCAATAGAACATTCAACATCATTCACACATATGAAATATATAGAGACAAATATTTCCTAAGGAAACCCATAAAGGGTAAAAACCTCTTCTTCTTTATATGATAAGTAATCTTTACATTCTGTACATTATCATACTTATGAGAACCAACTTATAGTGAGGCTACAACCTCTATTTTGCAAGCTGCAACTTGCTGAGAGCACCAACTCTCTGTTTTCTCTAGCACCTACTAGAAGGAAGCACCAACTCCTTAGTTTCTCTATCACCCACTAGAACGAAGCACCAACTCCCTACATGTTCCAGCACCAACTGGATGGAAGCACCAACTTCTAGTCACACAGGCACCAACCTGTATAACTGAGAACAATAGTTCTCCCTTGCACCACCCTACCACCCTGGTTTCTCTGGCTACAACCAGATGGAAGCTACAACTCCCTGTGTTCAAGCACCCTCTTGGACCTCTGAGGACAACAATCCTCCCTAGCACCTCTATTCCACCCTGAAATATAAGGTTTTCTATATATAAATTTATCACAGTGATACAATATTTATCATTGGCTTACTAGGCTTATCATTTTTCTACTATGCTGCTCTGTTCTCTTGTATCAGTGTCTCTTTGTCTGCATCTTCTTGTGATTTATGATCTTCTATTTTTCTCTACAAGAGAACCTTAGCCTTCCTTTAGTGTCTCACTGTCTTACTGCACACATGCCTTGCACTTTTTGTACTTCTGCCTTTTATTCTTTGTGTGCCATGTCCATTCAATGCACCATTCCTCTTCTCTGTATTTCGGTTGTTGCACACTCCTTCTACACTCCTAAATCCCTCTCAACAACAACAACAATCTCTTCTTTCTTCTGCCTTCTTATAGTCTCTGTGCAGCTTATGCATCCTATCTCACCATGCGTTTGCATTCTCTCTCCATGTCGAGTTCTTTTCTTGATCATCATTGCAACTCTTTAGCTTCTCTGGCAATTAGATCCATGCGTCCATCATCACTGGGTGTTATTCCAATATTCCATCACCTCTCCAGCAGTCAAGACTCTTTGTCTTCTCTGTCACAGTCGAGCTCATCCTCTCTGTTGCCATTATAGGCTTCAACGCTCATCCATCTGTCAATTTCCTCTATGAACAGTCTTCATTCCACTAGCAGATTCCTTGAGACTTTTTAGCTCCTCTGGAAATCACACAGAAGTCTCTTCGAGTCCTCTGGAAGAAACCATCAATGGTTTCTAGTAGTTACACTGTGAACCTCCAAAGACTGCTTCAATAATTGAATCACCACTGATCGATTAACTGTGAAGAGAAACAATAGCCCTTTGATCATATTCCTGAATAACCTACATCGTTGGATCATAAATGATGGGTCTCATGCTTATTTCACCATTTCGCAATTTGGCATTCTGGCATTCAACTTTTTGGCATCCCTGAGGTGAGGCATCTCGACTCTCCAAGTCACAATCTCCGAAATGGATATTAGCTTCGTGCTACCTCCTACCTTGAGCCTTCATTGATGTGACCATGGGTTATGACCAAGGGACAATTCTGAACATGTATTTCTCATTTCGCGTTTCAGGGATTCTGTGATGAGTCGTCTCGACTCTCCATGTCCCAAACTCCAAAATGGATCTTGTCTCTTCAAGATATTCTCTACATCTCTTTGACGATGTGACCACTGACGGTGACCATAATCTTATTCGAAAATGCATTTCGGTGTTTTGTCATTTTGGCATTCCTGTTGCAAAGTGTTTAGACACTCCAACTCTCGATATCCGAAACCAACACCAAAAGGTGCTTTTCACATTTCGACATTTCGACATTCTGACATTCCTTATGATGAAATGTTTTGATGCTCCATCTCCCGGTATCCGAAATCTACACAAAAATGTGTTTCGGCATTTCATATTTCGCGACTTCGGGACTCCTGTGATGAAGAGTCTCGACTCTTGACTCCTCTAACTCTCAGTATCTGAACCTCCATTTGATGTGTCTGTTTTAGGTTTTTTGGGTTTCTCATTTCACGATTCCGAGACTCCTTTGTTGAAGAGTCTCGACTCTTGACTCCTCCAACTCCTAGTATCTGAACCTCCAGTCAATGTGCCTATTTTGGGTTGTTGGGGTTTCACATTTCATGATTCTGGGACTCTTGATGATGAAGAGTCTCAACTCTTCCAACTCCCAGTATCCGAAACTGTCCTCCTACTTTCAGGATTTTAGTGTTTCTCATTTCGCAATTCTAGGACTCCCGATGATGAAGAGTCTCAACTCTTCCAACTCCTAGTATCTGAAACTGTCCTCCTGCTTTCCGGATTTTGGTGTTTCACATTTCATGATTCCGGGACTCCTGATCTTACGTTGTCCCTGTTTTTCCATCACTTCATACTCTAATCTTTCCATCAATGGCAAGCACACCTACCTGTAAACATGCCAACACTTTTATGATAATTAGAGACAAGTATCCATATATACTAGTTGCAAGAATCAACAATAAAGAATGAAGAACAATGTTGATCATTGGATCGAAACAATATCACGATTGAATGATAAAGAGCGAAGAAACGATTTTGATTGCTAGATCAAAATGAAATCATAATTAGATTTCTTGAATATCTTTCTGTGAGTACATTGAGCAACCAAAAATGTCTAAGTATCACATTCTATCTATATCACTTAAAAATTTCTAAGTATGGTTCATTATGAAGGCAACATAAATTGGCCATGCATCTTGATGACATCCGAGAAGAGATACGAGTCTATGAGTCCACAAACTCGAGAAAAAGCACTTGAAATTTCTTCTAAGTATAGGTTCATCTTTGAGGCTGTGAAATTTGGTGATGAATTTTGATGACACCATAGAATACATGTGATTCTGCAAGTCCGAGAGTCCGTGAAACCATCACATAAAATAATTCTAAGTATAGGTTCATCTTGGAGGCTGCGGAAGTTGGGAATGTATTCTGATAACACTCAAGAACACATGTGAGTCTGCAATTCTAAAAGTCTGCAAACCCATCAAACAAAATAATTCTAAGTAAAGTCCATGTTTGAAATTAATGAGAACCATCCACTCTCAGATTTGTTAAATACAAACCGTAGATTTTTCCAAAATGCCTAGATAAACTAGGATTTTCCACTCAACACTTGATCATATATGAACTGTCGATCTAATTAACACCAGATAAGTGCCTATTGGAATTGTGTTTGGTCACAGGTTCTGGTCACATAGAAGAAAGGGGTTCACAGCTAGAGATTTAGAGCCAAATATAAAAAAAAACATCTTTTGTAGTAAAGAATTAACCCAAGGTGACACAAAGGAAAGATAAATCACTTGAGGCGTAACTCTATTTTCTGTAGGAAACCTGAGAAGAACACCATTATTGTAATCGATAGAGGCTAAGAATCTTGTTTCACATTGCGGAAACAAAGATAAAGAATCTTTCCTACCAGTACCATTTGAGAATATGATTCTTAATATAGTTTCCTATTAAAATATATTGAAGAAATACCAAAGTCATATGATTACTTAAAATTAAATAAAGGAAGAAATTAATTTATGTTAATGAAAGGATACAATGGTTCATTGTCAAAAGATGCAATGGTTCAAATTCACACCAGTTGGAAGACTATATAAACGAGAAACAATAGTGATAATAATGTGTCTTTGTGGTCTAAATAAAAATATCAAAAGCAAGTGCAAACTACAAGGAAGGAAAATGAAGATACTTATTAATTGAGGGTGGAAGGAAGTGTTGGACACACCTACCACACTTAGAGGGGGGGGGTGAATGAGTGTGGGGATATTTTTTCCAAAACTTCCCTCTTACACAAAAATCATTAGTTAGCATTCGACATTTACTCATTACTCATTGCTTTCATTAATAATCAGTTAGATGTGAATATATATCAACAACATATATCAGCAATATATCATCAACAAATCATCTCCACAAGGAACACAAGGAACACAAGATGTATGTGCATTTTTTCTTTTTATTATGGACTTCAATCCGGGGTTTTTTCAGCAACAATTGAATAGAGTAAAACTCTACAAGAGCACCAGCTCTATATGAAAGACTCAACTTACATTCTCAACACCAACTGAGATGAGGCAACAATCCTCAACATATATCAATCTGTACCATAAACAAGAGCATCAACCATGCACCAACCTGTGCCAAACAACCTGTAATCAACATGTACCATAAACAAGTGCATCCAAGCATGTACAAAGTATATACCAATAATGTGTCAACTACTCATCAATATGTACCAACATCATCAACTATACACCTCATGTATGTGCCAACTCATCAACTATTTGTCTCAACCATGACTAGATTTGGATTAGTCAACAACCCTAACTTGAAATAATAATAACTTTGTACTTGTAATGAATAAATATTTGAAACTGATACACAATGTTCTTCAGTCTATTTTGTGGAATTCCTCCAAGTGGCACTACTTGTAATCTCTCAGAAAAGGAGTTACAGAAAAAATGGCATGCCTTGTTGAATTCTGGATTATTCTAGAGAGCAAACTTGTAGAGTGTTACCAACATGGAATATTTGTTTAATTGATATAAACCTATTCCATAGCATACTACAGACTATAATATAACCAACACAATTGGTCTCACTAAATTTGGATCTGTTATGAAAAAGTTATGATGTTTTTACCCGAAACACCTGTTTTTGACTAGTTTCAGGACTGGTCACAAACCCTATTTGCCACAGCGTGTAAATCCCAAAATACAACAACCCACAAGATGAATTTGTAAACACAGATACTTGGATATTTTTTCTCACTTTCATAGCAATTTTAGGATTTGAATCAATATATAAAAAAAGTTATAGCAAAAATGGTGAGGTGACCTGTAAATAACATACCTTAGAAAGAACCATCAAAAGAATTTATCCTTCCTTGCATTTCAGCCTTCTTTTCTTCACTTTCCTCAGAATTTTGGCTTAGATATCCTTGGTTACCTCAGTCACCTATATATATTCAATATTCTCAAGTGTTCCACACCAAAAATTCTCAAGAAGCTCTCACAAGAAGCTCTCCATCAATACTCCAAAAGATATTCTCACAAGAATCTCTCCATTGATCCACAAAAAGGATGATCTACAAGAGACCATTGCTATCTTATTTATACTTTCATCCTCTAGGTCAATTAACCCATTTTTAGGTCACTTAACCCATTTCTAGGTCACTTAAACTATTTTCCTTATTTTAGGGCTAACCACTTTCCATAGATAGAAAGTTCTCCAATACTTTATCATTTAAATATTCCTTCTTGATTTTGTCACCTTACTTTATTATTTCTTGATTTTGTCACTTCTCTTGATTATTTAAATAATACACCTTGAATTTTTCACTTTAATTTATCATTTAAATAATATTAACCCATTTCTAGGTCACTTAACCTATTTTCCTTATTTTTAGGGTTAACCACTTTCCATA
>ML795592.1:33379-43960 GCA_009831015.1 Picea engelmannii | reverse complement strand
ACTCATTGATCCATCTTCATCATGTATCAATGACAACTCATTGATCCATCTTCATCATGTATCAATGACAACTCATTGATCCATCTTCATCTATGCATTCTCATCAAGGACAATACATATTATATTACATCAATCATCAATCAGTCAATCGTTTGACATCAATCAATCACTTGACATCAATCAATGACATCAATCAATCAAATCATTGGCATCAATGACAACATGATCCAACAATCTCCCCCTTTGGCATTGATGGCAATACCAACATTGATGTCAACACCAATTACCAATTATTGATGTCAACATGTAGATACGACATGCTCTACATCAATAGTCAATGTGACTATCTCTCCCCATCAATAAACATCAATCGCATCAATGTGATTAACTCTCCCCCTTTGACATCAATGGCAAATGACCATTCTCATCTTGGGGCTGCTCCCCTTGCTTGAACTCACCTTGGGGCTGCTCCCCCTGTCTAAATACCTTTGAACTTCCTCTGAATAATCTCTCCCGTTTTGAACAAGGGATATCATTCTGATGTAATGCTAAAGATACATCAAACATACTCCCCCTATGACCATTTCTCCCCCTGGAATTATGCTTTTGTTCTCTTTCTTCAAATATAGGTCTCTTTTCTAGGTATGTATTTGATAAATATCTCCTCCTAGAATCATGGGAACCAGAATGACTCCACCTATGGGTATTTCGCCCCCTATCTTCTCTGCAAGATGAACAATATGATACCATATGACGATCCTTGGACCTATTCATGCATCAAACTTGTGCCATACCATACATCATGAAACAAAAGATATGCCATCAATGAAATAGAGAATCATGAACAATATATCCACCAAGTACATCATGTACCAAAATGTTCCCACCATGCACAACACCCATGTACATCAACCATGTACATCAACAATGTGCCAAAAGATATCATCCATGAAATGTATCCAACCATATGCCAACATGTACATCCACCAATATGCCAACATCAACCATATGCCAACAACACCCATGTACATCAACCAATATGCCAACATATGCATCTACCAACATGCCAAACAATGTGCATCTATCAATATGCTAAACAAATACCATCCATGAGTGTACTATCATACATCATTACTTGCACCAAACAAGTATATCAACCATGCGTCAATAAGATAAGATTCCCCAATGATGTACAACATGACTATCAATCTACATGTCTCAATGTGTAGCCCATCCACATGAAAAATGCACGCACCATGATATCCAACAATACCATATGCTTCCAATAATACATCATAAGATATATCAATGAAACTTCAAAAAGTGCTAGCCATGTACTCCAACATATCAACATCAAACCATACTCATGGGTTAGTGCCATGCACCCAAGATTTATTTTATATCATAACCTTGCGTGATCTAACTTAGAACCATGAAAACCTCCAGCAAACAGTGTGTTGGCAGCCATTTTGCATTTTTTTTTACAAGCTTCCTACACAAGGGTTTTGAACCCTCAATACTCGTTGCAAATATTTAAAACAAAATGAAACTATTATCTTGCGCATTCATACACCTACCTTTTGTTTTCATTTTCACGAATGCAAGCATGAAAACCTCGAGTCGCAAGTCATGTCGATGGCATTAAAATCGTCACTAGATTATTACTAATATTCTTGTTCATGTGGTCATTTCACTTTTAATTCAATAATGGTCATACAGTTGGAAAGACACCAAACCTTTATTCACTTTGCATTTTTGTTAAATTGGTTTCAATTTATAAGTTCTTGATGCAATGATTGTTGGTGTCTTTGATTAAATCCTTGGTGCAATGGTTTCATACAACGTATAGATTTTATGATCAAATCTTTGGTGCAATATTCGACATGTTGTTTTGTTTTAAATCATACACATACTATTGTTGACCAATTGTTGGTTATGAACACTATGGTTTTCAAATGGTTATTTGATATTTCATTTGGTCAAAATATTTTGGTTATGAATGTTATGGCTTTCGATGAGTATGTGAGTAATCTTTTTGATTTTGGGTCAAAATCTTTGGATTGTGATGTGGATGATTTGAATTACCAAGGCATCGTCGATTGTACATGTCAAAATGAATGTTTTGCATGGTTTATTTTCATTCCACCACCCTCACATGCATAGGCATTAAACATCTGCCTTGCATCTCAGGCTACCTCTGTTTGTTTTGAGGAAACTATGGGAGTTGGTCTTGTGTCTACCCTGTCTAATCTCCTCACCATTTACCCTGATTGACTGTGTGCTATCTGTTATGGCCCCTATAGTGCAATTTGAACCCCATGGTTCCCAGACTCTGTTATGGTTTGATAGTGCCAGAGGAGACTGCTTAGGCTAACCCCGTAATTACCTTCCAGAGACACGTTTGTGCATGAGAGATCCTAGGAAAACAATTTTGAATTAGATCGAACCCTTGAAAACCCAGAACTGAAATTAGCCCCTTTACCTTCACTTTGAGCGGTTTCCTCATAAATTGGGTCTTTACAAAGATATGGCTCATCTTTTAGAGGTCAAATTTCAGATCTTCTCTGTGGATGAAAGGTGCGTTTTGGGTTTGTGTGCATTTGCTGAAACATCTATGAATTCTCCAGGCATGTTCCTTAGAACCCCTCTCACCTGTCCAGAATTTTTCCTCGGCCTTCTGTGAATGCTTGATCGATCCAAATATTTATCAAGCTGTCTATCAACAAGTCAAAAGACCATAGGTTCTATCGTGTTAAAAAATGTTGAGGCAGCCACTGCCATTGTTAACTCGAAATTATCCTGACTGAATCGTATCCCTACAGCCAAGGTATGTCATTTCAACTTTGATTTTAGAATGATTTGGTTTGTCTTGAATTAGCATAGCCGATTGTGTTTTCTTTGAATTAGTATAAAAGATTTGTTGGATAAATCGAATATAGTTCTGTTTTGTTTGAATTGATTCAAAAAACGATTTTGTTAGTTTTGAATTGGCATAAAAGATTTGGTTTGTTTTAGCATGAATGATTTGTTTTTCTTTGAATTAGTAATTAAGAGTTGTTTGATTCACCGCATACATTTCTGTTACCATTTGGATTAATTTAAAATGATTTTGTTTGTAAATATGACCAGCTACAAAATCATGAGATTCTGTAGCTAGTCATAAAATTTGGATTTCTTTTGTTGATTTTACAACTAAACACTAACTAAAATTGTTTATTCTTGTCTATCTACAAGTACACACGATTTTCAATAGGAATTGGATCTGTTGTGGTAGTTTAGAACATGCTTTTTGTTACATAGTTTTGGTTTAGGATTGTTATTCTTAGTTAGAAATAGAGATTTGGGAGATTGTTCCCATATCTTTTGCAAACAGTTTTGATGATTTCCATAGGGAATGTTTCACCCTGTGGCCTTTATATACTTATTATTTTTTGTAAACAACCCATCACTGTTGGGAGAATAGAGACTATGGACTTATGATTATTCAGACTCGAATAGAAGTGGATTTGTTGTACGGATTTAACTTCAATTTATCTTACTTTTGTTCAAGTTTTGTGCATAACAATTTGTAATCAAATTATTGACTACTTTAGATATCAAGATTTGTTACAGGTTAATGTGTTATGATTTAAATTATGTCCATATTTGATGTATCTCATTTTACTCACAACAATTACTCTGTTTGAATTTAATGAATAGAAGGTTTATCTTCTTTGTTAAATGAACGATTATGTACAAATCTTCACACTGGGATTTATCTAAATGTGATGATCTATCAACTATAAGATTGTTGTTATTTTATGTCTTGTTTGTTCTGTCATTTGTATTTAAAGGGCATTGTTGCTTCCTGTTTACAAGAAGCTTGTGGAAAATCTGGTGCGGGTTTCTCCCATCAAATAGCTAAATCGAGTACTGTGGACAAGACAAATAGGAAGCGCTTCTACAGGTCAGTTTGTTAGTGGTATTTGATTAGTTAGTTAATATATAAATTTCTTGTAATCTGAACACGTTTCATTGTTCATCCCTATAGTTCAGATTTATAGTTAGGATTGTTATTTTAATTTCTTAGCTTAGATAACTTTCATTTTGTTCCTTTTTCATAAAAATTATATAAAAAAAAAATAATAGCTTCGCTGTCATAAGACATTTTACAAATTTCGATCAAAATTTGTATTCTGTAAATACTGTACATATGAAATTGAGATTTAACTGTATTGATAGATGAACATTTAATAAGTAGAATGATTACTCTATAATATTAGTTAGTAATCTGTATATATATTTTAGATTTGTATTTAGTTTGTTGTAGCTAGTTTTTTCACTTAGATTAGTTTCTTTAGTTTAGTTTTTCTTTCACTTTCCTAGGACTTGGATCGGCCAATGACTCTGCTAAACCTATCGAAGTGGATCATTCCAAACGACTTGGTTTATTTAGACAACCCCGGACCAGATCCACCCCTCCAGTTGACGAGCAGTCAATTTTGCCCGTCAACAAATGGTGCTAGAAGGAGGGCCGACTGACAAGCTGGCCTTGTAGGAGCCTTTATTTTAAATATATTCATTTCCCCCATGGCTCCCCAAATCACTATGTTGGAACATGCTTTCAACTTCTCATTACCCAACGTTCCCAACGAGACAGTCTCTCGCTTGTCCAAAATCACCTTTGATGGTGGAGAAAATATATCTACTAAATACCACCTTAACAAGTTTTGGTGCAAATGCATCAAACATGACATCTCAGATTTAAGAGTTTTATGCAGACTTTTCTCTTTTACTTTTAGAGGTCGGATCAAACATTGGTTTGAATCCTTTCCAGCATGTCACATTTTTTATTGGTTTCAATTTGTAGATGAGTTTCTAGATGCTTTTGAAATTTATGATTTCAATCAATTATGTGAAGAATTTCATACTTCGCTAATCAACGACGATTCATCTTCAGAATACTTTTTGACAAGAGTCTATCATATCCTCTGTAAATTTAATCTCGATGACATGTCATTTGCATTAAGTCTCTTCTATGATGCTTGCATCCCTTCCATCCAGTCATATTCAAGCATGAACAAATAACTAATTGGAAATCCTATCACTCAACTGCAAGAACAATTCTCTTCACAAGAAGAGAAGAATCCTTCCGACAATGTTGAACAAGCTAGCAAGGTAGAATCTATTGACCAGGTTCTTATTGACAACCAAATTGGTTTTTCCTTTGAATAATTGTATTTTTAGTCTTCGAACAATATGGAAGAAGATTCATTAATGGCTCAAGGTGAATATCCTCATTCTTTTAGCTCATGCTCTAATCAACATTTGAAATCAGTCATTGAAGAACACTTAAGCAATGAAAATCATCTTGAATTTTCTAGTACTCCTATGAAACTGATTAGAGAAGAAGTAACCTTAAACATTCACCCTCAAAATGCACTTTGTTCATAGGAAAGACTAGATGTTTGTCACATAAATTTTGAATTATCTATCACACAAAAGGCAAATCCAGATGATCATATTATGTTGAGGAATTCGTCACCAAAACAGAGTAAGTGTTTTAAAGAAGGTGAAGAGAAATCTCTTGAGAATACCATTGTTAATTCAAGAGATTATTTTCATGTGCTTATGTCTGATTCCTTTTATTCTTTATATCCTGATCTCTTCCTAGACTCTATTGGACTTGACACCTTACCTACAACATCCTACTCTTTTCTGCCACAATCACATCTTTTCAATATTCTAAATTTTGGTGAAATTAATTCCAAGCATAACATTGATAAAACCATATTTGATGCTTGTTCACTTTCATCACTCGCATGGGAAAAGGATATGTTGCAAGATGATTTTACACAGTTTATTGTTGAAAAAGACAATGCATTATATCTTATGGAAATCAAACATTCTAAGTTTCATATTCATTCTTTTCTTAGCTCGAATCTCAATGTTTATACTTCACATTTTGAAATGATCAATCTCATCGAAGGAAACATTCAAACCAATGATCCAATTGATTGCACAAATCCTCCTATGATGAGTTTCCCATTGGTATATTCATTTCATCAAATTCATGGTTTGCATCCCCATTTTTGTGACGGGATCTTAAGATGGCTCGAATATTCATATATATAAAAAAATCATAATAAAGACAAAGTTGTGCTTGCTTTCTTTTTACCTAAGTATCTTGAAAGTAGGTGGGACATATTTCTTTTAGATCCTCCATGTGAAGAAATTAATGAACACTTAGAGAATTGTCAGGAGGATGGGGGATTTCAGCCTTGGCTGATGGTTATTCCATTTCCTCGTAATCCTGACAAGTTTTTCAAACCTACTTACACTCGCCCATGCCAATATGACCCTTATCACGATAAGATTGCGCAATGGATGGAGGATTCGTACAACAAGAATATCCAAGGAAATGGTAAGATCATGCTTACTTTGTTTTTAGATGATGATTATGAAGGTAAGTGTGATATGTTTCTTTCATTTGTCGATATATTACCATTATTATTAGTAATGCTTGATCTTGTTTACATTGCAGGATTATAGTTACTCTGATGGCTACATTGGAAACATGACTTCACGTAGTATCCTGATTTGTTTAATAGTTAGGGTAGGTTTAGGAATAGGTTTTCCTTTCTTTTGTATTTCTCACTATTTCTTTTTGTAATATTGCAGTCATGAATGCAAGTGGGTGCACCACAAGAACCATAATACGACTATTGTCAGGGAAGTGCCCTTGATCCTTTTCTCTTTGCTTCTAGTTGAACATTTATTTTCAAAAACACAGTATCATCATGAAAATATTAAATGGAAAGTAAAGAGATGAATAAATATGAATCAACCTTGACCCAAGGTACCACGAGTAAGACTGCTTTCCCATCAAATATGATTTTCCTACTTTTTTTTAGTCTCCCAAGGGATTTGTTGCATGAGGTTTTCATATGCACGTTCTGTACATTTTTTTGTGTGTGGATTTCTTTGCTTTCAAATCTTTCTTCACTGGTGTGTTTTGATTTCTCCCTTATGCTTACCAGTTTTTGCTGTTGAAATACACATACCTGCATTATGAATTGTTCAGACTAAGAGAATAGATTTTTTTTTTCTCTAAAATGACTGCTGAGAGTTTGTCTAAACATCAATTGTGATATGCTTTTGAAATTTACATCCATGTCAAGGAAAGACTGTTGTTTGAAAGAAGTTTATTGATTTCAATCTATAAGTGAAGCCTGTCACGATCATATTTTCCTTCTTACGTTGTCCTTGTTCCTTAATGGAATGACTCAGAAGATGTCTCCCTACCTTAGAAGGTTGGTTTTGTAAACAAACCATATATGAATCTTAATGAAGGACAGTTAATAAAATTCTTTCAAGGTCTGAAAAAATATGTCCAAAATATCACAATTTTCAGCGTCACCCAAACCAAATAAATCATTAAAGAGTTGCGGGAAGTGCTTGTAAACCCGCCGAGATACTGAATAGGTCTGCTGGCAACGGGTAAATGCATGCATGACGCCAAGACAACTTCATCAGGGTACTAAACAGGCCCGCTAGCAGTGAAGCAATGTCGGGTATATGAAAATTTGCAAATATGGAATCTCTTGACCTTAAAATGTCCTTTATTCTGATCTGGAACTTCTTGGTAGGATACAAATATCAGAGTGGGTTAAATGGAAACCTTGTCGAGGCTATGGACACCTGCTGGCAGCAGTGGCTCTGTCAACAGTATTGGAGATTTATCTTTAATATCATGACTCACTTGTCTTAAGACTGTTATCAATTTTCATCTTTTAAGCTCAGCTAGAATATTTGATTAATGATGATGTTTAAACAAATTTTTGGTTGTTTTTGAGTTGGAATTATTCTCATTATCATAATCTGGATTTTTTCTTTTGGCAGAGATAACTGCTTCTACCAATGTGTCGCCATTGTTGGCAGCCATTTTGCATTTTTTTTACAAGCTGCCTACACAAGGGTTTTGAACCCTCAATACTCGTTGCAAATCTTTAAAACAAAATGACACTATTATCTTGCACATTCACACACCTGCCTTTTGTTTTCATTTTCACGACTACAAGCGTGAAAACCTCGAGTCGCAAGTCATGTCGATGGCATTAAAATCATCACTGGATTATTACTAATATTCTTGTTCATGTGGTCATTTCACTTTTACTTCAATAATGGTCATACAATTGGCAAGACACCAAACCTTTATTCACTTTGCATTTTTGTTAAATTGGTTTCAATTTATAAGTTCCTGATGCAATGATTGTTGGTGTCTTTGATTAAATCCTTGGTGCAATGGTTTCATACAATGTATAGATTTTATGATCAAATCTTTGGTGCAATATTCGACATGTTGTTTTTTTTTAATTCATACACATACTATTGTTGACCACTTGTTGGTTATGAACACTATGGTTTTCAAATGGTTATTTTATATTTCATTTGGTCAAAATCTTTTGGTTATGAATGTTATGGATTTCGATGAGTATGTGAGTAATCTTTTTGATTTTGGGTCAAAATCTTTGGATTGTGATGTGGATGATTTGAATTACCAAGGTGTCGTCGTTTGTACATGTCAAAATGAATGTTTTTCATGGTTTCTTTTCATTCCACCACCCTCGCACGCATAGGCATTAAACAATTGCCTTGCATCTCGGGCTACCTCTGTTTGTTTTGAGGAAACTATGGGAATTGGTCCTATGTCTACCCTGTCTGACCTTCTCACCGTTTACCCTGATTGAATGTGTGCTATCTTCTATGGTCCCTGTAGTGCAATTTGAACCCCATGGTGCCCAAAATCTGTTATGGTTTGATAGTTCCAGAGGAGACTGCTTAGGCTAACCCCGTAATTACCTCCCAGAGACACGTTTTTGTGTGAGCGATTCTGGGAAAACAGTTTTGAATTAGATCGAACCCTTCAAAACCCAGAACTGAAATTAGCCCCTTTACCTTCACCATGGGAGGTTTCCTTAGAAATTGGGTATTTACAGAGATATAGATCATTCTTTAGAGGTCAAATTTCAGATCTTCTCTGTGGCTGAAAGGTGCATTTTGGGTCTATGTGCATTTGCTGAAACATCTATGAATTCTCCAAGCATGTGACTCAGAACCCCTCTCACTCATCCAGCCTTGTACCTCAGCCTTCTGTGAACCCTTGATCGATCCAAAGATTTATCAAGCCATCTGTCAGCAAGTCAAAAGACCACAGGTTCTATCGTGTTCAAAAATGTTGAGGTAGCCACTGCCATTGTTAACTCGAAATTATCATGACCAAATCGTATCCCTACAACCAAGGTATGTCATTTCAAATTTGGTTTTAGAATGATTTGTTTTGTCTTGAATTAGCATAGCCGATTGTGTTTTCTCTAAATTAGTATAAAAGATTTGTTGGATAAATCGAATATAGTTATGTTTTGTTTGAATTGATTCAAAAAACGATTCTGTTAGTTTTGAATTGGCATAAAAGATTTGGTTTGTTTTTGCGTGAATGATTTGATTTTCTTTGAATTAGTAATTAAAAGTTGTTTGATTCACCGCATACATTTTTGTTACCATTTGAATTAATTTAAAATGATTTTGTTTGTAAATATGACTAGCTACAGAATTGTGAGATTTTGTAGCTAGTCATAAAATTTGGATTTCTTTTGTTGATTTTACAACTAAACACTATCTAAAATTGTTTATTCTTGTCCATCTACAGGTACACACGATTTTCAATAGGAATTGGATCTACTATGGCAGTTTAGAACATGCTTTTTGTTACATAGTTTTGGTTTAGGATTGTTATTCTTAGTTAGAAATAGAGATTTGGGAGATTGTTCCCATATCTTTTGCAAATAGTTTTGATGATTTCCACAAGGAATGTTTCACCTTGTGGCCTTTATATACTTATTAGTTTTTGTAAACAACCCATCACTGTTGGGAGAACAGAGACTATGGACTTATGATTATTCAGACTCAAATAAAAGTGGATTTGTTGTATAGCTTTAGCTTCAGTTTATATTACTTTTGTTCAAGTTTTGTGCATAACAATTTGTAATCAAATTATTGAGTACTTTAGATATCAAGATTTGTTACAAGTTAATGCGTTATGATTTAAATTCTTTCCATATTTGATGTATCTCATTTTACTCACAGCAATTACTCTGTTTGAATTTAATGAATAGAAGGTTTATCTTATTTGTTAAATGAATGATTATGTACAAATCTTCACACTGGGATTTATCTAAATGTGATGATCTATAAACTATAAGATTGTTGTTGTTTTATGTCTTGTTATCCCCGATATCTAGGGATAACTAGGAGATCATGTCTCGAGTCCCACATGATCCTAGACATGGAGTACGAGAGCAGATTGACTTGAGCATGGCCCTTGAGGGCCCATCTTTTCTTCTTCTCAGCCAGACTTGTCCTGTCAGCAGTACCAGCCTCCATCACTACCGGCCTGGGATTGCATCAGAAGAGGCTCTTTCTCCATGAGGTAATTGGTCCGAGGTATCATGGTATGTGTCATATTTGATCATTATAACCTTCTTATGTATGCATTAGATCTCTTTCATTTCAGATAACTGCTTGGATCTTACACTAATCCAC
>ML795591.1:546758-565282 GCA_009831015.1 Picea engelmannii | reverse complement strand
CCCCTTTCCCACCTTCCAGCCCCTAGTTCCTTGCCCACTCTGTGGACGCTCAGTCCCCCATCACTCTTTCATCGTGGATGGTCTGCACTGGTGGTATTTATATTTTATTAATTGACCTGCATACATACAAGTACATCAACAGGATCCTGGCCTTCAGCACTTAGGCTCCCTGGCCTAACAAAACTCATAAGCCTACAGCTTATTCAAAAATTGGCTCACCAGCCTATAGAACATATTTACAATTCTTTGCATATAACATGATCTGCAACGGGGCTCGGCCTTGGGGACACTACAGCTCTATCTTCTTATCATTATTCAAAAAACCTCCACTCACAAAGAAAATAGGTTCAAGCTATAATTAGGAATATGAAAAAGGTTTTCAACATCCTTTTCATATGCTAGTCCATATCGATTTCGTTTAAAGTGTAATTATTCCCATGGTTGAATAATTCTAATTTCATTGCCACATTTATCCGCAACTTTTTCTGACATAGGGACTTCATCCAACTCATCTTCATGTTTATGATTGTCATCACTAGTCAACTGAGCATCTTCATTATTGTTATCCTTGATGTCATTTTGTTTGTTGAAATCACATTGTTGGTGTCGAAGGAGATTTAACTCATCAGATAAAATTTTGTTTTGAAGTTTGAACATATCAAATTTCTTGTGCGTTACTTGTAAACAAGTAATCATTGTACTAAGACTGCACTTGTTTATTGCAATTGTAGATTCCGTAGTTGAGTTAATTAATGTGTGAAATATTGTAAATATTTCTTCAATTCTTGCCATTATGCAAAATATGGAAGAGAGATGACCAATGAATTAGACACACACAAAGATCCTAAGACCCCCTTATTCAATTTCGGGTGGGTCAAGGACGTAAAGACAAATATGCAATTTTATCATGTAGGACTAGGATGATCCCCTATAACTCCTTTTACAAAACATTAAAAATCCCCTTATAACACCTTTACATGTTCAAGGAAAAATAAAACCCTTATAACTCCAATTAAAATTAATGGAGAAAACCCCTCCATACAAAACCTTATAACTCCTTAAATACACATCAAATTATTCCTTTAAGTTCTATTGCAAAAACAATTTCACCTTTACCTGATTGGTTTTCCCCTAGAACCATCTTCATTGATCTAAACTCCCGGATATTGCCAACAACAAAGTTTCAATTTTACTCATAATTCTCCAACGAAAATCTGACTTCTATATCCCCATGACTCTGATGAGCTCATAAAATAGATATTTTAACGGTTTAATACAAATAATCCATGTTAGGGACCTAACCCCTCACGTAGGTAGAATATTATATTCAGATGTAATAAAGGTCAATATTAATAAGGCCTAGCAATAAGAAAGAATAAGTTGAATGTAAGAAGACCTAATAAAAGCTTCCACTTCTAGAAGGATCTTACTCTAGATGGTTCTTTTGATAGACATATTTAGTATAAATAGGAGTCAAGGGTATGAGAACTTTGTCTTAGATATTATTGTAATAGAGCTCTGCTCGATTGGAGGTTTCCCCCTCAAAGAGGCAAGTGAACATTTCTCTCAGTAATCAAAGTGCTCTTTCTAGTGTTATTCTGTTATCATTTCAGTATTATTGTGGCGATGTTTGGTTATATTGTTGTTCATCTGCCATTTCTAGCATTTTATTTCTTTTTTGCATACTTTTTATATCTAGAATATTACAAATGGTATCATAGCACTTTCGTGGGCAGACAATTGTGGGTAAATTTTTTTTCAGGGTAGAGACGTATTCAGACATCTTTAAGCTATAGAGATCTGTCGTTACGCACATAAACCCGTTGTCGGGGATTCATACACATAGGAAATACAAGTATTACTTAAGCGCACATCTATTGGCCACCCTTGTAAACCCTGTCGGTACCCCTTCGAGTGGTAGCGCATCAGATAACACCTGTATACAAATCGACCTAGATTTCCTGAAGCCCTCTTTAGATAAACCGATCGGCCACCTGACTGTTATAGTGTCACTGAGAACAACACTTGGGAATATACTCTCTAGTACCTGGGTAGTTAGGTAGTATGGCTAAGGGAACATTCTAGCCTCCTTAGTTCGTTCCCTGAGATATTGGGCTGAGTACTATTGTTGGACCTCACACGTATATCAGAGAGCTATAGAACAGGGAAAACCCTTGTCTGTAGAACCCTTGAATACCTAACCTTTGGGGACGGAAACAAAACAAACAAGATCTATTGTCCCACAACTGTGTTCGAGTTTCCAAATGAGTACACATTTATTCTTGATTAATAATTTGAGCATTTCATCACTAGAGTATTCTTCAGACCAAATTACAACTCCACAGGTGTAAAAAAAAAGAAAAAGTATGGATTGTGTCTATTCCATTGGATTTATCTTTTCTCCCTTATTAAATTCATACCTATCATTTTCAGTAAATTTTTTACCCCATCCGCCCCTTTTCGATTCCCTCGTCATCATGGCCCATACCCGTAGCCAAGACTTGGAAGCTCTCTTCAATACCTTGCAATCTAATTTCATAGAGACCCAACAAGAAGTGAGACAACTCAATGCCAATATTTCCACCATCAATAAAAACATGCATTCCTCCATCACCCCCTTAATCGAGGAACTCAAATAAGACCTCAAACAAGACATTACTACCTATCTTGAATCTGTCGCTTCGATGATTTGCACCAAGCAACATATCCCTGCAGATCCCCCTTTATCTAACCCACCTTTGCATACCAAAGTTGAAACTTTCTCTCATTCGCATAATTTTCATCCCCATCACTTTCAGCGTGACCTACGCCTTCTGCGTGTGGATGTGACCAAATTTTATGGCTCGGATCCCACTGGTTGGGTAAGTCAAATGGAACATTATTTCTCTTTGTACGACATTACAGATGACTTAGCCAAACTATGGTATGGTGTTCTCCATCTATATCAAGAACGTTGGCAATGGTGGCAATGGAGAAAAACTGTCCGTTAAGGGTATTTTTCTTGGACACACTTTGTGGCAAAGCTTTATGAATGCTTTGACACTGACACCAACTATTTAGGCCGTTTGACAAAGTTGAAACAATCTAGCACAGTGGAAGACTTTATAGCTTCTTTTGGGCGACTGGATTTTCGTACAAAGGGCATGTCTGATGCTTTTTTCCAAGAATGTTTTATCAGTGGCCTCAAGGATGAAATTTGTGCACATGTCCTCATGGATCGACGTCGGAGTTGGGTGGAGGCTACTAAAAGAGATAAGGAATCCCAACAGGTTGTCTCTTCTCAAAACTGGAAACCTTGTTTTATTCTTCTCACTAAAATAGAAAATCCCACTCCTCCTTCTACCCCACTAAAGATCCAAAAATTGACCAGGGCCGAAATGGATGAACACCAAATCAAAGGCCTTTGTTATAATTGTGATGACAAATATTTTCCGGGACACAAGTGTAATGAACAAAATATTTTTGTGTCCCTCTTGAAGGATGTTGAAGGTCCCCTTATGTCTAGGTCACCTGAACCCACTAACATAACCCCTCCCTCAGAACCTCCTAAAGTAGAACTGGTCATTTCCCTAAATTATCTCACTGGCTTCTCTGCTCCCCAAACCCTCAAGCTAATTGGCTACATCAAGCATAGGAAGGTCATCATTCTTGTTGATAGTGGAAGCACCCATAATTTTATTCATCGTTGCATTGCTCGAGAAACTAATTTCTATATCTGTGCAGTCAATAATTTCTAAATCATGATTTCCAATGGAAAGTCCATGAAATGCAGAGGGCATTGTGAAAATGTGTGTCTCCAAATTGGTGACTACCACTTGAAATCTCATATGTTTTCCATCGACATGGGCAGTTCTGACATTGTGTTAGGTGCAGACTGGCTAAGGACTTTGGGTCCCATTCTCATGGATTTTAAAGACTTAACCATGTAATTCAACCAGGAGGGACAAAAATATAAGTTTCAAGGAATCATCGTCAGTTCCCATGAGATAATTAATTCCCATCGCATGGAAAAGCTGCTCGAAAATCGTCATTCTGGCGTTATTTCCCAACTCCATGCCATACAAGAAACTAAGACAACCTCGGTGCAGCAAGACCTCCAATCCATCCTCTCTAAACATCAAGTGGTTTTATCCGCTCCCCAAGGACTCCCTCCTTCCAATGGTGTTAATGATCAGTCCATTTCCCTTATCCTAGGAAGCCTTCCTCCCAATATGCGTCCCTATCATCACCAATTTTCCCAAAAAAATGAAATTGAAAAAATGGGTCAAGAATTTGTTAACACATGTGTTATCCACCCTAGTAAGAGCCCCTACTCTTCTCTTGTGGTCATGGTCATGAAGAAATAATTTTCTTGGCGTATGTGTCCTGACTTCCAAGCCCTCAAGAAACTCACCATTAAAGACAAATTTCCCAGTCATGTCATTGATGACCTCTTGGATGAATTGAATGTGTTAGCACTAGAAGTCACATTCAGATTGCGTTGAAGGTAAGCCCAATACCCATCAGTTTATATGTCATGGTTGGTTTTAAAGAGGTCAAATGGGCGTAGACTCAATGATAATAGCGTTCTAACTCAGAAATCCAGACTAGCATGCACAAGCGTTTGAGGTCTAGAATCAACTCTAGTCAGTAAGTTGGAGTAAGGGTGAATAGAGGGAAGACTTTGGTGAGGAGGGTGTAAAGGTCTGTTGTGGACATCAGGTCTTCCAATAGCCTAAGGAGGAAAAACTTAAACAAAAGATCCTCTTGAATTCAAATCTCAAAGAAACTAAAAGAAATTATAACAACACTATAATCAAACATCATCATAATATAGTTACAACAATTCATGTGAATCGGTCATTCATGAACTCTCTCAGTATCAGAGGAAAATAAGATGGAACAAGAAAAATGACTTAGATTAACTAAGATGTCTCAAAAAAAAATACATAACCATAGAACCAGTGTTCTTCATAAAAATATTACAATAGCAGGGAGCCTAGCTCAACCATTCTCCATTAGAAAATATCAAAAATACATACAAATACTCAAAAATTCACCTAGCAGAGGCATGCTCGAGCTTCTCATCCAATGCCATGCGTCTGTGTCTTCTACGTCATACTGCGCATGCAGTCTCCTCTGTGCATTCCCTCCCCTATCAGACGAAAGCTCTGCTCTGCCAGTCCTTTCTGGCTTTCCATTTATGTGGTGAGACAATGTCTCAACTGCTGCCTCACTTTCATGAACTGTCTTTGTTAGGATCAGGATGGGCCACACTCTAAACTTCAACATCTGGAGCTTTGTTGGATGTTTTCAGGGAGGAGTTGGTAGGCATACATGGACATTGATGATAGGGAGATGATGATATGATTGGGACTATGTGGGTGCCAAAATATCAAATCAGACCCCGACTTAAGATAAATTCCATTTGTGGGGTTTTAAGCCCCTTTTCTTGCATTTTGACCAAGGTGCCACTTCCTTAGGGAAAACAACCCCCCTTACAATAATATGTGTTAACAGAGTGGCACCCAGTTCTTTACTAAACTTGATATTCATTCTGGCTACCACCAAATCCGTATGAAAGAGGAAGAAATTCCTAAGACAACCTTTAGAACTCATGAGGGCCACTATGAGTTTTTGGTCATTCCCTTTGGCTTGTGTAATTCTCCCTCCACTTTCCAAAGCCTCATGAATCATGTCTTCCAGCCTTTTCTTCATCATTTTGTCCTAGTTTTCTTTGATGATATCCTCATCTATAGAAAACCCTAGACAGACCATATTGCTCATGTGGATTGAGTTCTCCATCCACTCTCTCAATACCAACGTTTCCTGAAAAAATCTAAATGTGCTTTTGGTGCCTCAGAAGTCGAGTACTTAGGCCATCTTGTTGGCAAGGACGACGTCAGGGTGGATCCTAAAAATATTGAAGCTATGCAAGATTGGCCTCACCCAAAGACTCTCAAAAGTTTGTGTGGATTTATGGGCTTAACACGTTATTATCGCAAGTTTGTTAAGAATTATGGAAAGATTGCAGCACCTCTCACTACACTCCTTAAAAAGAATTCCTTCACTTGGACTCCAGTAGCTGCTCAGGATTTTCAAACCTTGGAGATGGCCATGTGTACCACGCCAGTCAAGTCCCTTCTTGATTTCACAAAGACCTTTGTCCTGGAATGTGATGCTTCAAGGAAAGGAATTGGCGTTTTACTTATGCAAGAGGGTCGGCCTTTGGCCTTTACCAAAACACAATTGTCTGAACAAAATTTGGGAAAATCTATCTATGAAAAGGAAATGTTGTCTATTCTGCATGTCATTGATCTTTGGCACCCTTATCTATTGGGGAAATGCTTCCAAATTAAGACAGATCATCAAAGCCTCATGTACTTTCTAGAACGACACATTTCCTCCCCAAAGAAACAAAAATGGGTGACTAAGCTCTTTGTATATGATTATGAGATCATTTACAAGAAAGACAAATACAATGTGGTTGCGGATGCACTTTCCCAAAAATATGAAGAAGAAGGATCCCTTTTTTCTCTCTCCTTCATTGTACTAGATTGGATCCAAGTTGTTCGCCAGGAATGGCTACACGATCCCAAAAGTTCGCATCTGATACAACAATTGCAGTCCATTTCTCCAGTTTCCCCAGGATAATCTTCGCTCCATGATTAAGTTCGATACAAAGGCCGTTTGTATTTAAGTAAATAGTCAAGACTTAAATCCACAGTACTTTCTAAGCTTCATGCTACACCCACAGCTGGGCACTCCAGGTTTACCAAAACCTATGATAGGTTCAAACGTTCTTTTTTCTAGGATGGTATGAAACAGAGTGTTCATAATTTTTTGGCTGAATGTGATGTGTGTCAATGAAACAAGGGAGAAATAGTCAAATCTCTTGACACACTACAACTACTTTCGATTCCACCTTTTATTTGGAAAGATATCTCTATGGATTTTATCATAGGCTTACCTAAATTGGGAAATAAATCAGTCATGATGGTGGTAGTTGATCTCCTTTCTAAATATGTTCATTTCTGTGCTCTTCAACACCCATTTACAATATCCACGGTGGCTCAAATTTTCATGGATCAGGTCTTCAAGCTTCATGGCATGCCACATTATATTGTCTCCGATCACGACCCAACTTTCACCAGCAATTTTTAGCAAGAACTTTTCAAGCTACAAGGCACCCAATTGCATCTCAGCACAACTTATCATCCCCAGACTGATGGTCAAACTGAAGTTGTCAACAAGTGGTTGGAAACATATTTGAGGTGTTTTGTATCAGAAAAGAAAAATCAGTGGGTTCAATGGTTACCACTAGATGAATGGTGGTACAACACTTCATACCATACATCTACCCACGACTCCTTTTGAAGTGGTATATGGCCAAAAGCCACCTTTAGTTTAGAGATTTAGTGGAAAAAAGAACTGGTAGATCCATTAACTGTTTACGAACTAATAATGGTGGTGAATTTACGATTTACGTCAATGGCGTTCGAGAATTATTGCAAGGAATTTGGGATCGATAGGCATAAATCCACTGCCTATACTCAGCAAAATAGATTTGTTGAACGCATGAACATGACTCTTCTAGAGAGAGCAAGGAGTATGTTGAGTAACGCCAACTTGAAACAGGAATTGTGGGCAGAAGTTGTATCTACAACTTGTTATCTAGTGAATCGATCACCATCAACAACAATAGAATGCAAAATTCCTGAACAGGTATGGACATGTCACCCTTGTAATTATTCTAATCTTAAAGTTTTTGGTTGTGATGCCTATGCTCTAATTCCAAAACATCAGTGTTCTAAATTACATCCAAAATAAAAAATGTTTTTCTTTGTTAGATATGGTGATGGTATTAAGGGGTACAAGTTGTGGGATCCTACTGCCCACAAAATCACCATTAACATAGATGTAATATTTGATGAATCATCTCTCATCAAATCAAATGTAGATGTTCAAATGAAACATGAAGAAGCAGCAAAGTATCAACAAATTCAATTTGAAACTAACGAAGGTGAACATGAAAACGTTTCAGAAGATGTTCATGAAGATTCTCCTGCAGCAGAGGAAGACATGCTTGATGATGACAGTCAACAGATTGTGGATGAGCCACAAAATTCCCTAAGGAGGTCTACACGGATCATAAATGCTCAAGGAAGGTATGGTGATTTTGTTTCATCAATTTCTTTAAGTACTAATGATGACGAACCTTCATGCTATCAGGAAGTTGTGAAGGGTTCTAACAATGATAAATGGAAAGAAGCGATGAAGGATGAAATGAAGGCATTAGAGAGGAATGCTACATGAGACTTGGTAGAACTTCCGAGAGACAGAAAAATTGTAGGTTTCAAGTGGGTATACCAGCTGAAGAAGGGTATTGATGATAAGATGGAAAGGTACAAAGCAAGGCTAGTTACGAAAGGATATTCTCAGGAAGAAGGTATTGAATTTTATGAGATTTTTTCACCAGTTGTAAAGAATATTTCAATTCGAATTGTGTTGGCATTAGTTGCATTGCTTGATTTGGAGTTGGAACAACTAGATGTTAACACTACTTTCTTACATGGAGATTTGGATGAGGAAATTTACATGGAACAGCCTCAATGGTTCATTTAGAATCACAACAAGAAATTTACTTGCAGGCTCAAGCAATCATTGTATGGTCTGAGGCAGTTGGCCAAACAATAGTACAATAAATTTGACTCTTTCATGGTGAGACAGAATTATACAAGGAGTGAGTATGATCATGTGTCTACTTTAAGAAATTGAATAATGGCATATTAATTATCTTAGTATTGTATGTTGATGATATGTTTTTAGAAAATAAAAGCATAACTTAGATCAACAAGTTAAAGGCTCAGATGGCTAGGAAATTCGACATGAAAGATCTAGGAGCAGCAAGGTAGATTTTTGGCATGGATATATTTAGAGACAGGAGGAATGGTAAGCTTTGGTTGTCACAACAGAAGTATGTTGAGAAGATACTTTTTAGCTTTGCTATGAAGAATGTGAAACCATATCAATCCCTTTGGCTTCCCATTTTAATATTTCTTCAATTTTATGTCCTAGTACAAAAGAAGAAAATGAGTATATGTCTCAAATACCATATGCTAATGCAATAGGAAGTCCAATGTATGTGATGGTTAGTACAAGGAAATACATTTCACATGAAGTTGGGGTTGTCAACAGGTATATGGAAAATCAAGGTGAAGAGCATTGGGTAGCAGTGAAATGGGTGATTCAATATCTGAGGGGCACAAGTGATTACTGTATCACCTATAACAGTGGTTGTGAATCAGTCTATGGATATGTTGATTCTGATTTTGCAGGTGATTTGGAGAAGAGAAGGTTGACTTAAGGGTATGTCTTTACTATTGTTGGTGGAGCTATTAGTTGGATGTCAAAGCTATAGAACGTTGTTGCTTTATCCACTTCAGAAGAAGAATACGTGGTTGCTTCACATGCTTGTAAAGAGGCAGTTTGGTTGAAAGATTTGTTTGGTGAGTTTGGAAGGATGCAGAACAAAGTAAAGTTACTTTGTTATAGTCAAAGTGCTATTCACCTGGATAAGAATCCATCCTACCATAGTAAAACAAAACATATACCTATCAAGTACCATTTTGTAAGACAGGTCATTGATGAACGTGGAGTCTCTCTTGAGAAAGTGCATACAAAAGAGAACTGCATAGACATGTTCAGAAAACTAGTACTGTTAGAGAAGCTATGATGGTGCTTGGCTTCTCTTGGCTTGCAGAAAAAGTGATGAACAAAAGGAGAAAGGTATCAGGTTAATTGTTGTCAAGGTGGAGATTGTTAAATGGTGACAACAAATTCCAAGGATAGAATTGAGATCCTATTATTCATCATTGGTTGTAACTATTGAGACCAAGTTAGAATATTGATAGGATTACATTTAATAATCGGTTTCCTGTGTAAATGTATATAAATTTATGTAAGCCCATAGAGGTAGACAATGAATGTGAGTGAGTTGATGTAATCTCCATGATTTGAATAATAAGACAACCGATAGCTCTGATTGGTGGACGTAGCCCAATGTTTGGGTGAACCACGTAAAATCTTCGTGTCTTTTATAATTTGTTTGATTGGGTTTTCCACATTTGCAATTATAACAACTTAAACTAGCAATATTAAAATATGTATGTAATATCACTTCAAAAATAAGAAACTATCTATCTATATGGATCTATATGGAAAGCTATAGAAAAAATAAGTAGTTTTAAAAAATAGCACTAAAAAATGGAAGTAAAATTTGTCTTACATGGTGATAGATGAATAATAAGGTTCGTGACAATAAACAATTTCCTAAAATTTGTCTTACATGGTGATAGATGAATAATAAGGTTCGTGACAATAAACAATTTCCTCTTGTCAAACATGATTAATATAATCTCACGCTTATGGAATGTCAAGTGATAGGAACTTTCATCATGAGGAGTCCATTAATATAATTTCGGAGTTATCTACATTACCGTGTTCCAATATTGGTATGAGAATCTATAGTTATTAAGCTATTTAAGTTAATTGAATTGTAGTAGTTGTTCATAGCTTGGATTATAAAATAAATTAATAAACAAATAAATTTATTTTTTAAAAGATTTATTTTTTAGAAGAAGTAAAGTTAAATTAGAATTATATTAAATTAAAATGTAATCGCTCGTTTCTTCATTCTGAAAAGAGTTCTTAGCCAATTAGAATTAAATTGGAATTATATTAAATTAAAATGTAAATATATTTATTCCATTATTACAAATACATAATTTCTTACAAATATTTTCATTATATTTATTCAAAATATCACTATAAAACAAAACTTTAGTTACTAAACTAAAGGTAAATATTATTTTAATAATTAGTTAAGCAAAAGAACTTAATAATACTCACTTTATAGTTGTGGATATGAAAAACTTTTAATACATCTATGTTTTCCTTCAAGCCCAAACAAAACATGAAAGTTGAATAAATCAATACCGTATCCACCACAAGCATTTGTTCCACTCTGTAGATATCATTGATTTTTATTGTATTTTCATATTAGAAGAATAATACTATTTTGTTTTTCCAATAAAAAAGAATAATTCTTCAAATTTAGAAAGATGTTTAAAGTTTATATATATGTAAAGTTTAATTTTAAAAAGATGTTAAAATTGTATATATATTAAATATATTCATATAATACGTAATTAAATTAAATATATTAAAGTTTTAGTGTTGTGTTAAATATATTCATATAATTATTAACACAAATTAAATTAGTAATTTTAATATTGTAGTTGTTGCAATAGGAGAAACATTGTCCTATATTGACCTTCAATTTTATTGAAATAATATTTCTAAATCTATCAATATCTCTATACATTGTAATCTAAAGTATCATTGTAATTTAAAATATTTTTTATATTTTTTTAATATATATTATTGTCGCTCCCTAATTCAGGTTTCTTGTAAATTTGAGGAAAACTTCTATTCGTTTTAGACACTCGTACCCTATAAATTTGAAGGAAACTTCTACTCGTTTTATACACTCGTATCTACCCAACGTTCCCACTTTTGGAAAACTCGTGCAACATAATTTTTAATAATTTTTTTATAAAATTTGTAAAAACAATTCAACCAATTTATTAATTAACTTAATCTACTTGACCTACAATCTTTTATCCACATAACCTGCATGTACATTGGTAAAATTGACAACATACAAGAAATAATAAAGGAAACTAGATTGTGTATGTTTATAATAAAGGAAACTAGATTGTGTATGTTTTCCTGCATATATATGATCATGATCATTGTATAAAGGACAGATATGTTTCCCTGCATATATATGATCATGTTGTACATAAATGGAAGTGTTATTATGTTACAATTTAATCATCTCTTGATGCAGTACACTATGAAATGAAGATGTGTTGTTCAGTGTTATTAAAATTTTAATCATAGCTCCTAAATCTAGAATTTGTATGTATGCCTTCAAGAATATTACATGTGTGGAAATAATTATGTTTATAGCATTTTATGAGATTGAATTTCATTATTGATCAACCCATCTTTATTTGTTTTCTAATCTTAAAGATTTGACTTCTGTGTCAGATTTGGATGGTAGAAAGTAAATCTTAATCTCTTGTTAATGCATCCTAAATTATATATAACCCATGTTGAAATAATGCTTACAATAGATTGGTTTGGATTTGGTTTGAATCTGTTGAAGATTTGTAGGAGAATGTTGAGAGATTCTCTCAACAACTATCTCTATAACATAGAGATAGTTGGATCCAATTCCAACTATATATACATGTAATATTTTGTGTAATATTGAGTAATAAGAATATCATTTTTGTTGTGTAATCTTGTGTTATGGCTGCTCTCACAAACTTTAATTTGGTATGAGAGCTTGGTTGGGCTTGAGCTGGGAGTGCCCAAAAAGATGGGTCGTCATGATTTTTTTTTTTTAATTCTCGAGTGGATTGTGTAAATTGTTTGTGCATAGAGTATTGTTGTATGTATTTATCTACTGTAAGAATCATTGTTATCCGTTGCGTGGAAGTATTGATACGTATATATATTGATAAGAATCATGATCACATATATGTTTTCCTACATATATATGATCATGTTGTACATAAATGGAAGTGTTATTATGTTACAATTTAAGCATCTCTTGATGCAGTACACTCTAAAATCTAGAATTTGTATGTATGCCTTCAAGAATATTGCATGTGTGAAAATAATTATGTTTATAGCATTTTCTGAGATTGAATTTCATTATTGATTAGCCCATCAATATTTGTTTTCTGAACCTTAAAGATTTGACGTTATCTATCAGATTCGGATGGCAGAAAGTAAATCTTAATCTCTTGTCAATGCATCCTAAATTATATATAACCCAAAATTGAAGTTTTATTTCACTATGAATTTAAATTACAGTATGGAATTTCGAGGTCCATTTGTTGGTGCCATTTAAAATTTTAAACCTCATGTGTTGGAACCCTTTAGTCACGATATCTTTTGTGTAGATATTTGACAGCAAGTTAGATTTTATCCCCATCATGATTGTGATACAATTCTTCTTAATCTTGGACTGTTATTGGGATTACTGTTATTTTTAATAATCGGGTTGATTGCTAGAATTCCTTCTAATTTTTATGTTGTTTGCAATAATTCAATCCTACTATTAATTCTTTTGAAGGATTAGAATGAATGAAAAAAATAAATGAAAATTTTTAGTTATTTAAAAGAATTGATCATCATTCAAATTTGGGGCAACATCCCTATTCCTTCAAGTAAATTATTACAATGAATTGTCTAGTGCCTTTTGGAAGCTACCAATTTAATTGTTACCCAGGGTTTGAAATTTTTACCATCTTTGTCAGTATTGTAAATAATATTACTGTATATCAGAAAAGGGGATTTTGTGTTGATAGTTGGGTGAATTTATACCCACAGATCCATTATTGGATTCACTGCCAAATTAATTGAAACTCCTGTGATCATTACATTTTGAACCTTTTCCAACATCAAATCGCAACTCTTGTCTTTATGAATTCTTCAATTGCTATATCAATATTTCTATGTGAAATTACATGCTTGTTGTCACTTCATTGTTAGTCAGTGTATTAAATTATTGTCTATCCATCTTAAGATTAAAAAAAAAACGAAATCTCTATTCGATGCCTATAAATTTTAAATTCGAATTTATCAGAAAATTAGTTTCGTTTTAAGGTACGGAACGAGTGTCGGATCAGGTGTCAGAACAAGTTCCGGATCCAGGTTCGAATTAGGTTCCATATGTAAATATCTCTCTTAAAAATAACAGTGTTAATTAACATGTTCGAGTATGGTTGATCCATTTCTAGTTAGTTGATTTTAGTAATGATTTAACATTCTAAGTGTGAGAGTGGTGAGTTCGTGATTCAATTGATTGTCTTGGACTATACATGTTCACTCACCTGTTACCTCATGTTTCCACTTCTTGACATACCCCGCATCAAATTTATTGTCCCTTCCTCTAAGGCTATGCAATTAATAAAAAAAAAATTGTTGCACATTGATTTTAATTTAAATTATGAAAAAATAGTGTTAGATCGAGGACCGGATTAAGGTCAGGATTGAGTGTCCGATTAAGGTCTAGAACGAGTGCCAAATTAAGTTCTGAAATGAATGTCAGATTTTTATGCACACTGGATCAAGGGCTGGGATAGATTTTGGAACTCCTTCTTTGCTTCCTTACTATGAAGATGTAATTTAGCATCTGAATAATTTTAGTGTTAATTTAGATTGGGTCTTCCTAAATTCTTAAACGGATTGTGAGTTAACTTTGAGTGCCTTACTTATTTTTTAAATAAAACTTGTGTTTTCTAAATTTTAATGGAGTGTAAGTTAGTAATGAGTTCCTTATATATTGTTAAAAGGTATTGGGTCTTACTTTAATTCTTTTAAATGGATATGTTAGGCAGCTTGACTTCTATCATTTACTTATCATGATTGATCTTCTTAAAGTCTTTATATGAGATATAAGTCTTTATATGGGATATGTAAGTGGGTGTACAGAATCTCATTATTTTCTTAACATGTTTTTGGATCTTTTTAGTTTTTCTAAATGGATTTGAAAAGTGGGTTGAATTCTTATCATTGCTTTTTTGTTTTTCTCGTAGTTTTAAAAGGATACCTAAATTAGTGATAAATCCCTTATGTATTTCTTAAGTGGATTTCTTTTATTATGGATCTCATTGGATATATATAAATGTGCATTGATTCTTTATGATTGTACTTATGCTAATGTGGTTCTTATTAATTTTTATGTATTATTTTTTTATTCGAAATTACACTTAAGCATTGCTTGAAGGATTCATTAAGTAGAGTAGATTATTATTTGCACCATGATGAGTTGATGGTTAAGTATGTTGATAATTCTAGTCTTGAATAGAAGTGTATGATTGAATTAGTGGCATTTAGATACTTTCTTATTCTTTAGAATAGTAGCTAGTTCTGAGACCTTAAGTGGTCAAAATCAATCAAATGATTCTTGGACTTGAGCGTTGATTATGTGTCTCACCACTGAGGGGTCGTTAAAAATCACTAGAGATTGACATTCTAATTAATTCATGTGCTTCATCATTTATATTATCCTATGTCTTTATTTTTTGCATCAATTGGAAATTTTTCTTTTCCGAAGATAATTTGATAAAATCCATGAGAAGTAGTTTAAAGTAGTTTGTATTGGTAAGTAAAATGTCACTTGTACTAGCTATATTTGTAAGTAATATGGCTTCAAAATAAGAAAAGTCCAAGAAACCTCTTTGAAAATAAAAACATAACACAGATGTACGAGATCAATGATTAATATAATGTCACGCTTATAAAATGTCAAATGATATGATAGAAACTTTCATCATGAGGAGTCCATTAATATAATTTTCGGAGTTATCTAGTTATCTACAGTAGTGTGTTCCAAGATTGGTATGAGAATCTATAGCTCTTAAGATGATTGAGCTATAGCTCTTAAGATGATTGAGCTATAGTAATTCTTCATAGGTTAGATTATAATGTAAGCTTAGATTATAATGTAAGTTAATAAGTAAATAAATGTATTTTTTGAAAGATTTATTTTATTTGAAAGAAAGAAAAGTTAAATTTTATCTACTTCTTTTTAAAATTTTGGATTATTTTAAATTAGGTAAAAAACAAGCTTACAAAACTATGTTTCCTTTAAAATGATTCTTACTAAAAATATAATTTCGATAAATTTAATTATGTTAAAATAATAAAATTGTTTATAAAAAAGTTTTATATAAAAAATTATGACTATTAACAATTTTTTAATAAAATTAGGAAAAAAAATTTAACCAATTAATTAATTAGTTTACTTTATAAAGTCTACCTACAATATTTTATCACATAACCTGTATGTACATTCGTAAAATTGACAACATACAAGAAATAACAAGGGTTGCATGATACCTTAGTCCATGCCAAGTAGATTTGGAAATGGAAATGATAGTTGACACCCTATAATTATTGATGATGATGATTACTCTGAAACATGAACAATATGTTAACTAGGGGCTAGTTCCATAGCTTTAAAAGAAATCAATTTGTAAAGATTTTAAATCAAAAAAATTAACACTGATAACTATACTCGCAAGGAATGAAGGAAGACATGCTCCTCCATAACACTTAGTTTATAGATTTCCAGGATCTGACCTCATTTTTACTTTAATGTGAATGTTGTATAGTTTTGGGATTAACCAAAAATTCTTTTTAATTAAATTAAACTAGCCAAATGCAAATTGCATTTTAAAAATATTCAATTTTTCTTTTTGAAAATAAACATTTCAAATTTAATAATATATATTTTTATATAATATTTATTATATTACATAATAAATATAATCTAAATAATATAATATATTAGATAATAAATATAATAATAAATAATATATTAGATAATAAATATAATATAAATATATTAATACATAATAATAATAAATACATAGTTTGGGAAAAGGGTATAATATGTGGACTGACTGTAAATAGCATCTATTGCATGGTTTTATCGTATAATCCAGGTTTGACAGGACCGATTTCGAATAGTTTTGGAAATCTGTAACATCTTCAGACATTGTAAGCATGTTGAACCTTGTGATGAGGGCATGTTTGATACCTTGGCATTTGTTTGACAACTAATTTCTAGCTCCTTTTAGAATTTTGATTGGCTGTAGCTTTAATGGGCGCATTCCAGAAGAGCTGGGCAACCTGCGACAGCTCCTTACTCTGTAAGTAAATAAAACACTCTTAAATTTATGAACAAGTAGAGAAGTACACTTCAAAACGTCTGAATCCACGTTGATTTTGGTAGGGACGTGAATTCTAATGATTTATCCGGAAGTATTCCTCCTTCTTTGGGTAATCTTACCAAACTCTACTAGTTGGACATTGCCAACAATTCCATTGGCGGACAACTTCCGGTACAGCTGAAGCTGCCTGTTAATTGCGGTCACTTGTGAGTATTATTATATTTTCTTGACTGCATGAGTTATATGCATTTTATACACTGCTACGCCCACTAACTTAGTGGCGGTATTGTCGCTGGTTGTTCAAGCCACTTTGGTAAAAATCAATTCAGTGGACCGATTCCACCAGAGATTTTCCACCAAAATATGACCCTAAAACATGTGTAAGTACCATGAGGAATTAATTCGATTTAATTCAGATCAAACTATTTCCATCAAATTAGACGCTGACAAGTAGGGCCACCATTATTATGTAGTCTGTTCGATGGCAATTCCTTTACCGGAGAGATCCCCTCTACTCTTGGAAATGTCTCAACCTTGGCGATCTTGTGAGTCTCCAACATAATCGTTTATTCAGTTTTAAATTGTCTATCGTAAGTCTCAAAACATGTGACCATCGGAATCTTGTCATGATTGACAGGAGCCTTGATCGAAACTCTTTTGAAGGTCCAACACCGTCCAGCATCGGACAATTGGGACGACTTAATGAATTGTAAGACCAACGCTAGACTGTATTGGGACTGTTCAGAGACGTTCTAGCTCAATGTACTCATGATTCTGTGCAATTTTTCAGGCGTTTATCAAATAATAAGCTTAACGGTTCTATACCTGACTTATCCAGATTGAACAATCTTCAGTACCTGTAAGTAAGGTTCAAATTAGGTCATAAGAGGAATCGTGTTATCACTTAAAGACTTATAATGCTAAGGTGCATAATATCTGTTGTTGTCAGGGACTTAAGTAACAATTTATTCGAGGTATCCGATGTCCCAGCCTGGTTATCTGTTTTAGGATCGTTGACCACTATGTAAGTTCAAGTTATTTGATGTTTAGCAAGTAATCAAAAAGCTGGGATACAAAGATATGGTCAGTTATGATCATTGTACAATATGGGTTTAAAATCAGATTTTGCTATCTGTCAAACTAATTGGTTTTTCTTTCCCCTTTCCCTTGTTCAATAGTGTGATGGAAAACATTAATTTGAATGGGGAACTCCCTTCTGAAGTTTTTAGCTTGCAACAACTTGAGACAGTGTGAGTGTACTCAGTATTTCTCTGCTAATATTACAATGACGTTGAAGGTCGAACTTGAACAGTTATTAATCCTTGCTTTTGAATGGCGTAGGAGACTCTCAAATAATTCTATTGACGGATCTCTGAACATAGAATCCACTTTCAGCCAGCAGCTCCAATTGATAGACCTTCGATACAACAACATCACAAGCATTTTCCTTGGAATAAGCTATAACAATACTTTCGTGTAAGGATTTTCATAATAACCCTCTAAACTGATTGATTTAGATTTCATGTTCTGTGCTAAGTGCTATTAGGGTGATGTGCAATTTTTTTTATTGGTGACTCTAAATTGCAACATATTTCAAGGCTAGAACTATTTAGACTCTTATTTTAATGTTCAACTGGTTGTTTTCAAACGCAGACTTGAAGATATCCCTGTCTGTATTTCCAACACCTTCATATCAAGTAGCCCCATGTGCCACACGCAAGCTGT
>ML795591.1:529464-546708 GCA_009831015.1 Picea engelmannii | reverse complement strand
CCGGTTATCGATCAACATGTATATTCCTTAATGTACGTGTGCTTCAACTGGAAATAAGGTTTCCCCGGTTGTTTGATTTCAGATGGATCGAAGGGTCTAAGTTTAGGGACAATAATTGGAATAGCAGTTGGTGCTGCAGTGTTGATCCTTGCCGCTATTGCCCTTGCGATTAACGCATTATGGCAAAGAAGGAAAGCAGTAAAAGCAGTTGAAACAGCAAATCCGTTCGGTAAGAGATCATCTTTCTCCATATAAACTTTGTGTTTGAAAAGGAAACTTAGTCATTCTTTTTATCAGCCTCTTGGGGAGTGGCAAGCAGAGGAGATAGTGGAGATGCCCCCAAAGTGAAAGGTGTTAGGGAGTAATCATTTCACCACCTCTTTCCAAAGGATGAATTGGTGGTCATCTTGACCCTTCATCAAGACTCGAGGATTAAATCACCTATTACAATTTTGTTTTACATAACTTAAAAGGTGGTCGCCTTAACCTTTGCAGGGCACAAGACACCACCACCGCCAAGATCAAAGGGACAATTTTTCTATGTTTAAAAATCAGACTGGAAATTTTAAATCTGTGAGATAGTTTGAAAACATTTCTTGAATTGAATTGGTTATTCTGTGTTAGGAGATCATTTATTTATTCCAAATTTATTTGTTAAAACTTGTGATTTTAAAAGAAGATTAAATACAAAATTATATTTCAACATTCTGAGTTTACTTTACTTGTGGGTGGAGTTATTTAATCCAAAAATAACTCGGAACGAAGTAGTGGGGCCCAAAGTTTGTACACAACTCCGAACGAAGTAGTGGGGCCCAAAGTTTGTACACATTTCACAATTCTACGATTGAAGTTGCGCGCCTTGTTTTGTATCAAGGGTTTGCAAACCCCAAAACCCGAGACATTCCATTCACATTTTGGCGATTCGGAAGTTGTTGTGTGTTGGTGTTTGGTATTTATAATCGCCGAATCCCGAATCCCGAATCCCGATTATTTTTCACAAAAGGTACCAAATTGTATTCGTTTCAAGAACTCAAACTGGCTACTAATAATTTCTCCAGGAATAATGAGATTGGTTCAAGAGGCTACGGCAAGGTACAGAAATTGTCGAGTAGTGTCTTAATTACAAGACGATAAGAACTCAGTGTGCACGGTATAGAGAAAGCTTTGATCTTAAATCTCGGATCGGTGAGGCCGGAGACTTACTTAAACCATTAGCTGCGCATAATTCTGACCTCGTTTCACTGGGGGTAAAGAGGAACTATGTCCTGAGCCCTAAGTGATATTTGGGTGCTTCAATGATCCCGGATTTAAAATCGGAGTTAATAGTAGACCGCGCCCAGATAAATACAATTTGAGATATTGTTGTTCTGAATATCTTGAAAATCTGATCTTTGAAATCATCTCATCTTCCAGGTGTACAAAGGGATTCTGCCCGTTGGCGGAGAGATGGTGGCCGTGAAAAGGGCGAAGCAAGGCTCCAAGCGGGGTTGTTCAGAATTTAAGACCGAATTAGAAATGGTGTCCCGTGATCATCATAAGAATCTGGTGGGACTGCCTGGATTTTGTTTCGAGGAAGGGGACGAAATGTTCGTTTACGAATACATGCCAAACGGATCGCTCAGAGATAACCTCTCTGGTAATTTTCTAATTCTGCCCCCCTTTATTTTCTGTCTCTTTTATTGGGTTCAGCACGGAAATTGGTCTCCATTTGAAACAATGCTTCGTCTGTCCAATTAACAGGTAAAACTGGAATTCGTCTTGATTGGCGCATGAAGAGCCGTATCGCACTAGGGGCAGCGAGGGGATTGACGTATCTTCACGACCATGCAGATCCGGCCATTATACACAGAGACGTGAAGTCGACCAACATCTTGCTGGACGAGAATATGATTGCCAATGTATCAGACTTCGGACTCTCCAAACTTATTGCAGATAAAGAGATCACAGATCACGTATCGACTCAAGTCAAAGGAACCATGGTGAGTATCAGCACAGTCTCAAGTTATTCAGTTACTATAATTTTCAGTGGAATTATCCGTAAAATGCACCTATCTTACGTTTGAATTAGTCTTTAGTTATCAAAAGTGGTCGGAAAAAACACAGTAGTGATTTTGTAATGTCAACGTTTCGGATCGCATAAAACTGTGGTCTTTAGTTATGAAAAATTGAACATCAATGACTTTGGCAGGGCTACCTCGATCCGGAATATGCCAATTCACAGCAGCTGACACAGAAGAGCGACGTATACAGCTTTGGTGTGGTATTAATGGAACTCCTAGCGTCTCGGCCGCCCCTAATTGAAGGAGGAAAATATCTGGTTCGAGAGGTGAATACTGCGATGGATACCGATGGAATAAATGCAGTCCGACGCCAAATACTGGACCCCTTTCTCATAGATTCTCTAATTTCTCAAACGGTTCTTGAAAGCTTCGTAAGATTATCGCTGCGCTGCGTGGAGGAGTCTGCAAATCGTCTTATGATGAGAGATGTGCTAAAGGAGTTGGAATCCATCGCAGAATCTCTCAACGCAACAACAGCAGCAGAAACCGACCACAATGAGTCTGAAGCAGCTGCTTTTGCTCGTGCAGGTCACCATCCTAACTATTTTTATGCAGGTGGAACTTCTTCCAATTCCTTTGATTACAGTGGTGGATACGCTGTGACCCACTCCTTCGAGCCCAAGTGATCATATATTGGCTCAAGTACTTCTATGCCGAGGGTAAGATTAAGTATTAAACAAGCTACTGTAAAGAATACATTTAATGAAAGTGTCGTGCGTGAATACGAGGTTTGGTTTTGGTTGATGATCCATATCCACGGTATGGTATCACTATATGTTGTTATAAATTGTGATTACTGTATGTTGTGACAGTATACTTTGATTTATTTTGCTATGTTGCGACGGTGGTGAATGTCGAAAGTTATCTAGACGAACAGTACTCTGGTGAATTGAAATGTATGGACAGCTGAAAAGCACAGAGTGAGGAAATCCAAAAGTTACTTTTAAATGTGGTAATTTCAAAGGTTAATCAGTTCAACTTGGCAATCATATGGTGGTACAGTAATTTTTTAATATGATTAGGTAAATGTTAAAAAGTAAACAGGTTAATTGATGCATTCAGAAATACAAGGAAGTTATAAGAGTAAATCACATTCATTGATTTGGGAGGATGACTAAAAATATTCCAGCATTTTCAATTGTTAGCCATCAGATTAGAATTTTAAATTAAAAGGTGATTAATTGTGCCCATCTCCAATAGGTATATGCCTTTCTAAAACAATATCATTGCTTGTTTTTATTTTATGTGCATGATGGTGATTAATTTATTGATGATATAAGTTAAATACTAGCACAGCAGCTAAATAGATGCTCGTGAACACTGAAAGGCTGATAAGATGAAACGAATCCTTAAAAGAATATATTCAATTTTATTATTGATTAACAAATAAACCGATGAGCTTCATTTATCTGGTATTAATATTTTATAAATTCACAACAAACAATATTTTATTTTAAGTATATTGCATTAAATCCGATTTTTGCACGAGTTGATCTCATAGAGTCCATCCCATTCGGCTCTAAAAATATTCTCTAAATGAAGTGTTCCCACTGAAAGCAATATACAACCTGCTATGCAGCATTAGGCATGTGTTATATACATCCTTGGATATATCCCTTTATATATTAAGGTGATACGATGGTGTATATACCATCAGTAGCAACATTGAATATCTTCTATTTGGGGCTTATGAAATTTGGGGCTTATGAAATATTTTATGGGAATAGAAGTGCACCAGTCCAAAACTAACATATTTATCTCACAGTCAAAGTATGCACATGAAATATTGAAAATATTCAATATGGTGAATTCAAAAGCAGCACCAACATCTATCATAATAGGATTGAAGCTAAACAAGGAAGATAAAGGGCCCAAAGTTGATCCCACACTGTTTAAAAGACTGGTAGGCAGTCTTATGTATCGAACAACAACAAGACCGAACATTTGTATGGAGTGAATCTAATTTCAAGCTTCATGGAAAAACCAAAATAATCACATTGGAAGGTAGGAAAGAGGATATTTAGATATGTGAATGGAACAAAATACCTTGGCATTAAGTACTCCACTTCAAAAGATTTCAGACTCACTAGATACACTGACAGTGATTGTGGAGGCAACGCAGATGAAAGAAAAAGTGATTGTGGAGGCAACGCAGATGAAAGAAAAAGTGATGTGGAGGCAACGCAGATGAAAGAAAAAGAACCTCAGGGTACACATTTCATTTTGGAACATGTATGGTATCATGGGCATCAAGGAAGCAACCCATTGTGACACTTTCTTCAGCAGAATACATTTAATGACTGTGTCGTCAATGAATACACGGTTTGGTTTGGGTTGATGATCCATATGCACAGAAAGGGTTTGATATCGTTATATATTGTTGTAAATTCTAATTACTTTATGCTGTATGCTCAGCATGTTGTGACTACAGTGCGTCGATTTATTTTGGCTATGTTGTGATGGTGGTGCGTTGATTTAGTTTGATTATGTATAGATATTAATATAAAACATTATCATTGCTTGTTTTTATATTATGTTCATGATGGTGATGGTGATTATTTTAGTGATGATTTAAGAAAAATACAAAACATCAAAATCTTATAAATTCACAACAAACAATGTTATATTTAAGTAAATCCAATTCTAGCACAAGGTAGATCAAGCTTGTAGAAAAAGTGGATGAATGTAGTGGATGTTAGTGCTCCTCTTCATAGAGGCTTGACTTTGAACAATTTCCCGACTATCTATTGGGTTTGGGATATCCTCCCCTCTCCACTCACTCTTCTACCTGTGTTTGTTGCACTCATGCCAGAATGCAACTAATGAATACAAAGAGAAAATTCCCCCCCAAATCCAGGAGGAACTAACCACTGTGAAGACTATTGTTTCTTTAGGAACGTGCTACCATGACTAGGAAATATATGTTGAAATTGGTAATTGGGTTCATGACTTGGGAAGTTCCAGAGAAAGAGACACAAAATACCTAAAAATGGTTGATGTTTATTGGCATATCAAGACTTATGATCATCATGGGGAAGCCCAATAAATCGATGCTTCAAGTCTTGAAAACGAGGAGCACCACCTTACATTGAATGGTCTCCACTATCATTACTATGGGCCTTCGCCCCCCCCCACTGTCTCTCTAGCTACACTACAAAGTATTTGGACAAATAATTTGCTCACTATTGTTGGTCTGGTTTCCAGAGTGGCATACCAACAATGCAATGATTTTTGTATATATATTTACATTGAATGGCCTCCACTATCATTACTATAGGCCTTCCTTCCCCCCCCACTACCTCTCTAGCTACACTACAAACTATTTGGACAAATAATTTTCTCCACTATTGTTGGTTGGTTTCCCAGTGGCATACCAACAATGCAATGATTTTTGTATATATATATTTTACTCTAATAAATAAAATAGTTTGCTGACAAAAAAAAACATGTGGATTTGAAGTCGAATAAATGTTAAATCTCATTTTCCTAATTATTGATTTATATACATTAGCTTGTCTATCAGTGTGTCTTTGCATTTTCATTTTCTACAAACCATATTCTAAACCCCAAAATTGTGAGTGTTTGTTGTTGTTTCCTTCATCAACTACAAATTCCGAACATGGGTTGTTGCCAATCCAAACTACATGCCAATCCCCCTTGTTACAAGGGGGCTCATATGAAATTTCCCTTTCAACATTTTACATCAAGCCCTAACATTACCTACCATTTCCAGGGTTTGGTCCTTGTGTGACCTTTGCATCTCATCATGATTTCTCTTTGAGATTTATTTGTGAAGAGGAAGTTTTCCTTAGCTTGAAACCTTTAGCCCCATATCTCTTATGGTCCATATTATCAAGTCCTAAATTTTTCTTTCTTCTTTGTGACATTTTACATACGCTCTTATGTTTTTTGTCAACTCATATATATAATTCAATGCATTAATTATTTTTTTTTAGTACACATCGCATTACTTTCTATTTCAACTTCTTGTAGTGTATCTTTGCACATTTTGGTGCATTTTCCAGTGGTTTACCTTATATATATGCATGTTGAGGTTTGCGTAGACTCTATGTGTGCATAAAGTTTGAATTGTGACAATGTATGTTAAGGTTGAGATTTTAGATTTGAGAAACAAGACAACATAAAGTTTGAATTACAATAATGTGTGTCAATATTGGAGTTTTAGATTCAAGAATTAAAATGACATGGAAATTCATTGACCATTCAAAATGTATTTAAAAAAATTAGAAACTATAAAAAAAAAACTTGTGAGGACAATCACTTTCACAATGTGTTTACATTTAATTTTCATTAATTATGATTTGGAATTAAAAAAAAAAAAAAAAAAATCAAAATTGTATAATATATTATTAAATTACTTTCAGAGGTGTATGTGTTATGTGAGGGGTGTATGCAGTGTGAGGGTCATGAGAGAAACCCTAACCATGATGAGCCCACATCGAGTTCAAAAACTAATACATTGATCAAAGAATCAACCAAAGAGGCTAATGGGAAGGCAGATGGAAAGGAAAGGAGTCAAGAAGCATTTTTTGCACGAGAAGAAGGCAGAAAATGCCAAATGATAAAATTATGAAGTTATCCTATCTCTAATATAACTCTCAGGCCAAGTATTAGAATGAATGATTAACTCCACTAATGTGTATTGCATTAACATGAAAGGTGCATAAATACAATTATAATGAGTATTGGTCTTCCTTGAGAGATGACTCTTCCTATCACCTAGGACTCTTAATATTTACATTATTATTACAATAATGCAATCCCAAGAATTACATGTCTAACGTTGTTTTTCAAAATATTATTAGGGCTAAAAATGTGTTGTGGTCCTAGAAGAAGACCTAAAATTGTTTGTAATTGGCTAAGAGTTCATCTTTCTTAAATGTAAGGAGACAAGTTAACAATCCAATACCATAGGTATTTGAAAGGAGTGAAAGTATAATTATCTCCACTACCAATTAAAAACTAAATTATGATAAGTTTTTCCACCTTCAAATATATATATTACATTGTTTTCTAAAACCTTAAAAACTATTATAATAACTTCTATATTTTGACTTAATAAAAAGGGTAAAAAACGCCATTTTCAATATTAAAGCCTAATACAAGTTAAATTTCAATAACAATTTAAAGTATGTGTTATTTACAATTTGGACATTTTGAACCTTTATGAAGAACACTCAATTCTCTCAATTAATATCTACATATACTTTAAATATGACTTTTAAGTCCTTGTTTTTTAACTCTATTTTTATAACTAAAAATTTAGAAACCTGCTTAAAAGTATTATAAATAAACTCACTCAGATTAATGTAAAAATCTAATAGTTATAGATAATAGTATCATACTCCAGGGTTCAATGATTTTACGTTCAGGGTTTCAAATTCAAAAAGGTTTTGATGTGAAAGTGGATCTAAGTTTTTGAATTTAGATTCAAAAGATCTTGATTCTACTATGTGAGATTTGAATTTTACAAGAAAACGTGAAAATAAACCTACCTTAACTACAATCCTAATCTATTAAGATTTGATTGTCCCATCTACAAATAATCTCATCATTCTGTCTATGACTTTCCCGTCATTCGGGTTAGCCCAGGTCAGGTCAGGTTCGAAGAGGAAAAGACAATTTTTGGGTTATTCAAACCAGTTCGAATTATTGCTTCGAATTATTGGAAGCAAAAAATTCAAAATTTAATTATTAGAATTAAAAAATTATAAATTTATAAAATATACAGTTTTCAGTTATTTTAGAATTTTTAAATATTTTAGAAATTTTATAAATATCTACATGTGAGTTATGAAAGATTTATATCCTTACTACTTTGATCTGATTTTGGAAATTATGTATAGAACTATGCCTTTATAACTTTGATCTCTATTCTAATTTCTCACCAATTTTTCTACTTTTGGATCTCAAGTTTTATCAAATTTTCTACTAACATCAGTTCAATTCAAACCTGATTAAATTTATTTGCTAACCACATCACATACAAGATCACTCCCATATACCATCTGAGATCAATGTGCAGTCACTCCCCATAAACAAAATGAAGAACCAAACATTAATGTTGGCAAATATTTCAATCTTCGAGCGGAAAACAAATTGAAGAATCTATGATGTATAGCTTCAAATATTTTTTTTTTTTTAAAGTAAGAAGTATTTTATATTAAGGTCCTGCTAAAATTCAGGTTGGTGTGCCACATTACATCCATAGTCAAACTAGCTTCACTGAACTGCCCCAACAGAGGGGAAACCAGTCCAGCCAGCTTAGGAAGTATGCAAAGCAGTTCCGAAACTAAAAAAAAAAGAAAGTTTGGAAGAACTGTTCTTCCATTAAGACTAACTGAGACTAACAGAGTTTGCACATAAAAACAAAATTAAACACCTGGCAGGTATCCCAGGCTCGTGGCAGAGAGGTCCCCCGGCCAAGGTTCCTCCTCTATGTAGGTCGGCTCCGTGTGCCACATCATCTCGTCAATCAATTTGTCCTTCGTTCCCTTGGCTTCTGTCATCTCCACCTGCTTCTGTCGAGTTGTCGAATTTGCCTTCGCGATCCTGCAATTGGTGTGCTCCAAACCAGGCTTCTCTGAGCTCTGTTCCTTGGCGTCGCCTTCCCCGGTCGCTGTGCGGGGCATCTCCTCTGAGGTCGCTCCATCCGGGTGAGAGGGAGAGGCCTCGCTCATGGAGGCCAGGAGTTGAAGGAGGGTCGCAACCTTATCATTCATAGAGTGCAACCGAAAGTGGATGTCCTCCACCTCCTAGCGTAATTCAAACACCAGGCCATAGATAATATCTAAACTATCTCGGAGCTGCGTGCCAGTGCCGGAGTCAGAATGTCGGTGTTCAAAATTCCCTGGCCTGTGGGGAGGAGGGGGTCCTCTTGTAGAGCTTCGGGGGGGATCAACGACTGGTAGCAGGAGAGGTACCGACACGGTGGAGGCGATGCAAAGACGCGGGGGAGCATTCGCTGTCCAAGGGACAATTGCCAAAGACTGTGGCTACGAGATCATCAGGGAGGGTGGAGGGGGAGGTTCGGGCTGTGTGGGAGGTGAAGAGTAGGTAGAAGGCGAACCAGGAGGCGAGAGTGAGGGCCTATGAGGCCTCCAAGGAGAGCCCCTCCTCGGCCTCCCTCTCGGGCGGGGCATTGGACCGTTCGTGGAAACAAGGTGCGACAGCCTGAAGTGGAGGGCATGGAGATGGAGGAGGCTAGCCAAGAGCCAAAGGAAGAAGATCGTGTCAGCCCAAGAATGCAAAGGGAGACGCTCTTTGCCTCTCGACCAGAGACGAGAGCGGTGTATCTGCAACAGAGCCATACTATGGTAGTCGAAGTAGAGGGAGGGCGCGTACATGAGAAATTACGTCGTTGGGGGAGCGTTTTAATGCTGGAGGGGGGTGACGGCAGTCGGCACGGGTCCGTCACGTGGCCTTGTGTCTGGTGTGCTAGTGCCGACCTCCTCTGCTTTCCATGTGTAATCCAATATCACCCCATCCGGGGGATGGTCTACCGAATCAACCTTGCGAATGCAACGTTGGAGGACCGGGTGATCAGGGTCCCTGTTTGAGTCACATAGAAATTTTGGTCCACTCCAAGTAGTGCTTAAATTAGCTAGATAATCCACCACTTGATTCGCCTTCCTTCTGATGTGGGATGGGATGATAGCTTGATTCGGTTGCAATAAATCTGAGAGAATCTGCAGCCCATGGGAGAGCCGCCAGCTAGGCGTCAGTCTATCCGAATGCACTCCATTTAGCATTTTGTGCAAGAGGTTGATGATGATTTGTGAGTCCCCCTCGACAATAAGCCTAGTGAGGCCGTTTTTGCGGGCTAGGAACAGTCCTTTGAGAATACCCCAGAATTATGCTGTGTTGTTTGCTGAGTTCCCGAGGGAGCCTGCACATATGATCAGGATGTGTCCAAGATGGTCGCGGAAGACAACCCGATAGCCTGTAGCTCCAGGGTTGCCCTTTGAGGCTTCGTCAAAGTTAAGCTTGATGTAGTCCTCCGGGGGAGGAGACCAGAAGGAGGGACTTTGGAGCGTAGGTGAGCAGGTTAAGGGGGCCGGGAGAGGGGGAAGCGGCGCCCATTGTTGAAGGATGGGGTGTTCAGAGGGCGAACCATTTAGATCTTCCTCAGACCATCGCTGGATGTTGATCGTTTCCAAGATATTACTTCGGCAAGAATGACAGCACTGTTGCCACGAGAGGGAGTGGCCTTTGAAAATTCTTTTGTTCATTTCCTTCCAGGTCTGCCATAGGATAAATCCTGGAATGAGTTGCCAAATGTGGTTTAAAAGGGGGGATTGGAAAGCCCCATCCCTCCAGTTCGTTAACGTCTCCTGGATATTGTCTCTGTTGCTGTCTGAAGTGCGCATGATAAGCGCCGCTTGGTCCCAGACTTGGGCAGTATAGGGACAAGTATTGAGGAGATGGTTCAGAGTTTCCTCTGCTTCTCCACATAGAATGCAAATTGAAGGCCCCACAAAACCGCGTTTCGTTAGATTATCCCAAGTCAGAATGCTTGAGTGGAGAATGAGCCAGAGGAAGAGGGTGACTTTTGGCCAGTGTTTAAGATTCCACAATTTGTGCCAAGCTGTCGTATTCGGGATGGGGTCTGTTATAGTCTTGACCAGGTAGGATTCCTGCATACTGAAGGTGCCCTGTGGTCGGTATCCCTACCTGAGAATATCGTCCCCCTCAATTCTGGGTATTTTCCTTTTGGCCATCTCCTTTTGCCAGGGTTCCAAGTCCACGTGTGCCCCCAGATTGAAACGTTCCCTGTCCAAGTGCCAGCATCGCCAGGTGTCCTCCTGGGTAGTGTCCTGCGAGTAGTCAGCGACTGTTGTTAGGCCCGCTCGAATAGCCTGGGGGAAGATGTCTCGGGCCCAGTCCTCAGTGTCCAGGACTAACCATTGCTGCCAAGAGTCTCGCCAGAAAAGCGCTGTCTCCCCATTCCTAATCTCCCAGAAGGCATGCCGGGTCACCAGCTGTCTATTTTTCTTAGCCGCAGTCCAAATTAAGGAGCCTGGGTTGTCCCCATTCCATCTAATTAGGTTCCTCTCGACTACATTTGGGGTATATTTGTTCCTCCAAAGTTTGGCCCAGAGGTCCTTGGGATGTTTTAACCAGCGCCACCAGATTTTAGCACTGAGGACCTTATTCATGATGAAGGGGTCCCTTAGACCCAGGCCGCCTTGTTCCTTTGGGCAACAAAGTTTATCCCAGCTGACCAATGCCATCTTCTTCCCTGTGTTGAGACCATGCCAAATGAAGTTTCTTTGTATAATTTTTATGGTTGAAAGGACAAATCTGGGAGCAGCCAACGCTGAGAAAAGATAAATCGGGAGGGCCTGGAGAACAACCTGGAGAAGAGTAAGACGACTAGGGAGGTTTAAGACTCTATAGGTCTAGGAAGAGAGCCTTATGGTAAAGGAAGCAAGTAAGCGCTCCCAGGAGGAGTTCCAGAGGGCATTATCAATAAAGGGGATTCCCAGATATTTGGATGGAAGGGAGTTTCGGGTAAAACCTAAGACCTTAGAGATATGACGCTGGACAGGAGGGGGCGTGTTGAAGAAGAAGATTTGGGACTTTTCCTTATTGTACTCCAGGCCCGAGGCTTCTGAGAAGGAGCGGAGAATCTTCAGGATAGAGTTGGCCTCTCGGACCGTCGGGCTGCCCATCAGGAGAGTATCGTCCATGAACTGGCTATGCGAGATAAGGGGAGAGATATCGTGCAGGGGTAGACCGGTCAAAAGGTTATGTTCAACTGCGGCATGTATTGAGCGCCTGAGACCTTCGGCTAGAATGATGAAAAGGAAGGGGAAAAGAGGATCCCCCTGTCTAATTCCTCTTGAGGGGGAGAAAGGTCGGGAGGGGACACCGTTGATGAGTAGTGAGAAGAAGGCCGTGGAGGTAAGATTCATAATCTAGCTCACCCATCTCTAATCAAATCCAAAAGCTAAGAGCATTTCTCACATAAAGTCCCAGCTTATCTTATCAAAGGCTTTAGAGAGGTCTAATTTAAGGAGCATACCTGGATTTTTGGTCTTTTGCAAAGAGTGGATTACTTCATGAGCCAAGATGACTCTATCCAAGATCTGTCTGCCCTCCACATATCCTGATTGTTCCGGGGATATGATTGACGACAAGATAGGCTTGAGTCTTCGGGCTATTACTTTTGTGAGAAGCTTGTAGATGACATTGCATAAGGCTATAGGTCTGAACTGCTTAGGATGATGTGCATTCCCTTCTTTTGGAACTAAGGTGAGGAAAGTAGCATTGAGGGCTTGGAGGACTTGACCAGTGGCCCTGGATTCTTCCAGAATTTCCCAGACCTCTGTTATGATCATTGGCCAACAATGATGGAAGAAATCGTTGGTGAAGCCATCAGGGCTCGGAGCCTTACATTTGGGTGTGTTCTGAAGCGCCTCGTCCACTTCCTCAATTGTGATAGGTCGGAGCAGCGCTGAGTTCTGTTCCTGAGTAACCAAGGAGGGCACGTTCCTTGTAATTTTATTGATGGCCTCATGCCTGTCCGACAGGGGTTCTGTGAGGATATTTTGAAAGTAGTCTATCAAGGTTGTCTCCATGTCCTCATGGGAGTGAATGGATTCTCCCTCATCCGAGATAAGATGCGTAATCTTATTGGAGTGTCGCCTCTGGATGATAGTTCTGTGAAAAAATTTAGTATTACGTTCTCCTTCCTTGAGCCATTGGATGCGCGATTTCTTCTTCCATAAGATTTCCTCTTGTCTTTTCCTGGCCTCGAGTTGTTGGTTTATTTCTATTTCCTGGGTTTTTAGCTCATTAGTTAACCCATGCAGCCTGATTTGACGTTGAATCTCGCCCATTTGTTCCCTCAGCTTCTTCTGGGAATCGAAGATATTGCCAAAGGTATTCTTGTTCCAGAGCTTGAGAGTGTGTTTTAGGTTCTTTAATCTTTGCTAGAATCTGAACATTTTAGATCCACGCTGGACCTCTACCTCCCTCCACCAGTTCTGGATGTTTGCCTGGAAGTCCGGATGATCAAGTCAAAACTATTCAAACCTAAAAGGTTTCTTACCAGGTGTGGCAGGGATGTCCAACCATAGCTGTATGGGCCAATGGTCTGAGCCAGAGAGGTTCAGAATAGTAGCTTCCATTGTCGTACCCTCCATCATAAGGGAATCAGAGATGAGAAAGCGGTCTAACTTGCATGCAATTTGGTGTATCCCGGTTCTCCTGTTGGTCCATGTGTAGGTGCCATTGATGGCGTCCAGATCAATGAGGTGAAGGTCGTCAATGAGGTTGTTGAAATCCTCATAATCTCTTTCCAGTCATCTTGACCCCCCTTTTTTCTCCTCCAAACCGCAAATGATGTTGAAATCTCCCCCGATAGTCCATTTGTTATACTTTGTTAGAGTAGATGTATAATGCAGGATTCTGAGGAAGGCTTGCTTGTCCCTTGGGCTGGCTGGACCGTATACATTAGTCAAGTGTCCAGGCTTGTTTGAGCCTATGCACCTGTAGTCTGTTGTGATGGACCACTTAGTGGTAAAAAAAAATTCCAATATCACCTCATTGGTGTTCCAAAGCACAGCCAGTCCCCCGGCAGTACCCAAGGTGTCAATTGAGGCCGCTCTCCCTTGCCTCCAACAAAAGGGAAGGAGCCTATCAATGTCTTCTGATGAGCATTTTGTTTCCTGCAGCATTACTATGTCTGGTTTTTCTGTCATGATCATATCCCGTAGCACTTTCTGCTTGCTACGTCCATTGAGGCCTCTGATATTCCAAGAGATGATCTTCATAATGACGGGGGGGTAGGGAGCAGGGAGAAACTATCCGAGATCAAGTGGATTTGTCCCGAGTTCACCAAGTAGTTGCCTATTTCCTGTATGAGCTTGTTAGTGGATTTTCGCCCCCTCTTTTTCTCATCTTTCTGAGCTTTACTTGGGTTTTTTGATTGCGAGCTCTGGATTCCTAAGGCCTTGCTGGCTTGGGCTGAAGATCCAACTGAAGAGTTGAGAAAAACCTTGTGTACCTTTCTTAGTTGGTCTCTGGGTATGGTGTAGAGTTTTTGTTGTCTGTAAGCGTGCTCAAGGTGCTCCAGGTCCACTCCGACTAGGTTGTTCTCTTCCAGCTCCATCTCCGCATCTCCGTCCTCTGCCTCCTGTAGCTCTTGTGTGTTCTGAGCCCTGTTTAGGTGCAGAGGATTGGCATCCTTGCCTTGCTGGGGTGTTCCATTTCCTGGCCTTGGGTCTTGAAGACCCAAGTTCAGAGGTGGTGCACTTGGGATCGAGGTGGTGGTGTTATTATCTGATTGATCTTGCAATATGGCGAACTTATTGCTAGTAGAAGGATCTTTAATTACTTGGGAAGGTTGCCTTCTTCCTCCTTGTCAACTTTTCCCTGCTGGCTGTACAAAGCCATCTTTATCTTTTCCCTCTTTGTCTTTGCCAATTTCAGAGTTCCCATCTTTCTGAACCGCCTTGAGGGGACATTACCTGAAAAGATGACCATGTTCATGGCATTTCCTGCATCGGAACGGAATGTGTTCGTAGTCAATGGTTTGAGTCCAGTCTTCATCTTGATATTCCAGTACGATGGATCCTGGGAGTGTCTTAGCAATGTTAAGGTATACACATATTCGCGCATAGGAGGTATAGCGCCTCTGCTTAGTTTCTTCAGAAGATTTGACATAGATGTCGATGGTGTTGCCTATGCCGGCCAGGACCTCTTCTAGCCAAAACTCCTATGGAAGGGAGTATAGTCGGATCCATACAGGTGCATAAGCAAAGTCCTCCTTCTCCGGGCTAAAATATCAGTCCAGAACCGCAGGAAAAGACCCGCTGAGTTGAAGAAATATGCCCCCCATCAAAGATGCAGTTGCGACCCTCAAGGTTATGGAATATAATTGTAAAAAACCCCTTGGAGCCCAGTTGCAACTCATAATGACCTTTTGGTCTCCACCAATATTGTATCCACTTGATCAAATCTCGCTCGACAGGCCAGAGCCCCAAAATTTTTCCAACTAGGGCATAATCCCTCATGTACTATTTTTTCTCTTCTATACGTGGTGAGCTTATAACATATTTTGGAGCTTGTGGTGCTTGTGGAATACACTTACTTGGAAACCAAGGAGCAGACACAGAAGAAGGCCTGGCCTCTTTTGCTGGGTCAATGTCCATTTCATGATCCTTGAATGTGCCTTCCTCCATCAGTTTTGAACGCAGTTTGGACGATGGCTCAAAGGCTGGCCGCTTTATTCCCTCTGCTACATTTCCATTCGTCGTAGCTTGGCTGTAGGAGGCACCCGTTGGCCCTCCCTCCTTGCGCAACATGAGCCCAACGGGGCTAAGGAAGGAGACTGCGCGGCGCCGGGTGACTGCAAAAACCCTAGTTCGCGACTCAGAGAAACTTTAGCGGATCCTCATATTATAGCTTCAAATATTTTACTCTTAAACCACATTGAAAATAAAAAAATACAATCATCCAGATATAGAGCAGTGACCAGATAGCCATCACCTACTTATTTCAGATTTTAAAAGCTACCGCACATTTTTCTAAAGATTTATTAAAGACCCAATTTCAGAAGTTACTGCACATTCTGTTAGAAATTAATTAAACAACCAGTTCAGTAGTTGATAAAGATAAACTTTCAATAAATGCACCAACTTCGGTAAACTCCTGAAATAACCAGAAACATCTAGAAGAAGCAATTCCAGCCATTGTCTTGAAACTAATCAACGATGGAGCTCATCTCACCACTGTATAAATACTCATGCTTCTAATGCAATAGACAAGTTGTTTTGTATGTTCTTCATGTCTCTTTGTGTGTGTGAGTTCTCTGATTTGTTATCAGAGCCAAGAGAGTTGTGAGGGTTGTGTGAACCGGAGAGGCCTGAGAATCGAGAGCACTGTGAGGTGTGCTTCCTTGTTTTAGAGAGTTGTGAGGTCTGAGAGTTGTGAAGGCCGTAATAGCCAAAAGAGTGTTGAGAGTCGTCACTATTGTTTTCCATGAGACAGAGGGTCGTGAGAAAGAGTTTGCTTCTCCACTGTGCGTTGAGTAGGTTAAGCGATCTGCATACTTGTTGAGTTGAGAAAGAAGCCTTGGATGTGTGAAGAAATTATGTGGTGAGCCGTGAAAAAAAATAAAAAATTAGGCGGTGGTTTGGTATTTCATCTCCTGTTGTACGAAGGAAGATTTCCATAAGGAATTGTTGGCTCGGGGTTGCACACTAATCCGTAGAGGAGTTATATGGTAGTAAAATTCCACATGGTAAAGGAGCCATATGCATATTGTTTTTTTTTATGGCCTAGTTGCTTTGGTTTGATTTGAGTAGAAGTTGAATTTGTCTTTTATGGTTGTGGTAATTTTGGAAGAAGTAAGAAAATAAAAGTGGTTGTGGTAATTTTGGAAGTCTTAAAAGTAATTTTGTTTTATGTTGCTGGTAATTTTGGTGTTGGATTTAAGTGAATGGAAAGTTAATGTTAACATATCATTTATTGAAGAATATAATGGTGGTAGTGTGTTAATCTAAAAGGTGTGTTTATTTGTAAGGGTTCAACATGTTTATCTTGTGAAGATGAGATGATATTGTGATTGGGGTCACACTTTTAATTATTGATTGGTATAGAGTTTTTACATTGGGTTCTAAAAGGCTTAGATCATTTTAAAGTGATTTTAGTGTTTTTTAAAGATGACAAATATCATGGTAGATTCATATATAAATGAATCAAATAAGTTAGACGGGGAAAAATATGTCAATTGAAAGTTTAAGTTGCAGACATTGATGGAAGGATACAATGTTTGGTCGATTGCATGTGGAGACGAAGAAAAACCAGTAGCCCCAGCAGCCTTAGTTCAAAATTGGGAGCGATGAGAGACTAAAGCGAAGGTGCTATTGAGGATGTTTGTCAAAGACAATATTATCCCACACATTAGAGAATGCAAAACATCCCATGAAACGTGGGAGACACTTAAAGGTTTGTATGAGACGACGAACACAAACCGTATATTATTTTTGAAGAGTAAGCTTCTTTCAATTAAGATGGAGGAGAATGAAAATATCAGTAACTTTCTTTTTAGAATCAAAGATTTGAAAGATAAGCTAGGAGATATTGGTGAAAAGATTTCTAGTACTGACCTGGTCACTGTCACATTAAATGGCATGTTGGATGAATATCAAAT